>JAVQJF010087428.1:0-12037 GCA_036023855.1 Gadopsis marmoratus
CAACGAGTGCGCTCAAACTTTATTACACAATACGCACAATTTACCGCAACATGACACGCGGCGTGTGCAGACACCGAAGATGCACGATGACAAGATGCAAGAAAACCCAGTTAAGGTCAGAAAGTAAAGTCCAGTCAGACACAACAGGTGGAAATGCCTGTGTGAGCCACAGGTGCGCTTTGCAAATCAAAAATAATATTAAAGGTGTGATGTCACTTGTATGTAAAATTGGTGGCTGCTTCATTGTCAATAAGCGCAATGTCACAAGAACTGAGCGGAGCTAGACGGTCAGAAAGTCACAAATGCATTTTAGCACTGGCAACATCAAAGCACAATATAAACCACATTTTGTGGCAGGAACTCAAAGAAAACCCCTCATTAGTTCATATTAATGCAGTGCACATAGAACAGATCAATAAGAGAAGTCAGATTCCTTTTGGGCTTTAGAGCCATCAGGTTCTCTCTGCCTTCACAGTTCAGAGTTGTTGAATATCAAAGCTTGTTGCCTCACGCCGTTAAATCCTGATGAGGAATGTTCGTCTAAAAAAACACATTAATTGTTGAAGAAACAAAAACAGCTTTTAATGAACTAACTAACTTAAATATAATCTGCCTTAGCCTTGGTAATTTATAGTCTGATAATTAGAATTAGGTGCAATGTGACGTTAAAATGTTTATTTTTATCGACTTGCTTTTACGTGATGTCGTCCTCATATCGTCAGTATATCATTCTTACATTGTTTTTGTTTTACCGTTGTCTTTTATGAGATTTAATTATTTTAACTCTTTTTATCCTGTTTTTATTTTCTGTGTATCTTGTCTTTTGCTTTGAGTGTCAAAGCACTTTGTAAAACTCTGTTTTTAAAAAGGTGCTATACAAATAAAGTTATTATTATTATCATTATAAATTGGTGGATTTCCACTTTATAAGCCCGGAGCGTTATCGCGTCCTGCCACTAGAGGTCGCTGTCCCGCTTCAGTGTGGCGGTGCGGCGGTAAGCAGCAGCAGCAGCAGCAGCAGCGTCAGAGGCAGCAGAGTGTCGGGAACCCCAGCAGCTCCGCTCCGGTTATTTAGACTGACCCTCCGTCTCAGGGGCTCATTCGTCTCCGTCAGAGAAGCTGCTCGGTCTGTCCGGACCGGACCTGTCCGTCCATCCACCCGTCTGTCCACCCAGCTGTGTATCTCTCTCCTTCCATCCAGCGGTGCGCTGCGTCCGCATCTGCATCTGGGAAGGTCAGAAGCATCATTTTTCGATCAGCGGACCTGACAACTTTTTTTTTTTTCATCCCCGGGATTTTATTGCTGCATTCAGCGGCCGCGGGTGAGTCTTGCTGCCGGTGTTTTCATGTGAGATGCGTCCCCCTCCGGAGGCTGAGCTGCAACGCTGAGGTGTGGAAAACGATCAGACCTGTGGTCAGGCCAGGAGGTTCCATATTTTACTCACAGAAGAAGAAGCTTTGTGGAAGCTTGTGTGCACTGGAGCCGTCTCTCCTGACATGAATTGATATTTCTGTGATATGTGGGGGGACACTCTTCATGTGATGTCAACCTGACATTATCCTGCTTAGATGTTCAGTTATGTCACATTCTACAGTGTCTCAGTAAGCTTTGATTTCTTCGAGCTGGACAGTAGTGTAACATTTTTAAAGTTGGACAAATCTTTCCAGTCTGTCATTTGGGCATAAAGGGGAACACACCTTCAAGAAAAAGCTCAAAGTGTAAAAATAGCAGTTTCTGTAATACAGTCACAAGAGTGAATGTCCAGTTCGATCTTTATGAATATGCAGGTTTATCTTGCTTTGCTGCTTGATCTCCCCCCTGATGGGTTAGAGGGCGTAATTGGCATTCATGAGCAGCTCAGAGTGTCGCATAATAGCCCACATCTCAATGGGATTTAGGGTCAGTCGGCACATCCTACGCCGGTTCTTGCCAAACCGGTAGCCCAGGGGACTCCCAGGGGTCCCGAAGAAGGTCGTGGGTGGGATGCCGGCAAAAATGAAGAAGGGTCTGACATCAGCACGAGGAGGGAACGAGACTTAGAGGAGATGACAGAGAGTTGAACATCCTCTAAAACAACTCTCAGCTGTCAAGATAAAGAGCATCTATCACACGGGTCCCAATGAAGTGCAATGCTGACGGCTCACAGTGGTGGAAATGTAACTAAGTATATTTACCTTAGAGAGTTTATAGATAAAATAACAGTGAAGCAGCAACATTATTAATCATGACCTCGTCCTGCCTCGTTTCTATTACTGGAGGGAGCTACATCCACTTTGACCCACTGCAGCATTAAAATGGATGCATAGCAATATAACAATATATTTACAGTAATATAACATCTGGAAAGGGCCATTCTGCATATTAAATAATTCCACTATTCCTACTTTAAAGGTGTGCCGTGGAGATTTGAGTGCTAGCAGCGCTTTGGAGCAATGCCATTAAACGTTTTGCTCAAACGGGCCAGGGTGATCCATCAGTTCTTTTTAGTTTTACTTTTAGATGAGTAAAATATCATTTCTTCTGTCTGAGTATAGGACATTGTGGCATTATTTCCCCCAGTGGTTTCACTGGTTTCCCTCCCCAGAGGCAGTGCACCGGTTCAGCGTCTGTATTTTGATGACAGGCCTGTGGTTTGCAGTCTTTCTATAGCACCGGGTGCTGCAGGTCTCCTCCCATGGTTTGGAGCTCAGAGGTCTGTAATCTCCCTGAACCACAGCACCACCACCCAGATTCATTTCTCACGGAAAAAATGACACAAAACCCACACAGCAGAAAAAAATATATACACGTGCCCAGTTTGACAGTTTGACAGTTCCACAGAGCAGAGGTCCATGGGTAATAAAAGCTCAATTGTGGATACTAGACAGATGGCATCAGGTTCACTGTTGGTCCATGCTCTGGATCTATGACCCTCGATCTCATGTAGTTCAGGCTGACAGGTCATTTTTGTCCTTTCCCAATAGTACAATTAGACAACAGTTGTAGTCACAGAAACACTTCAGCTACGTAAACAATAAAGTAGCTCAACATGACCTAAAGAGAATGTGCCTTTTATTTTCAAACACACAAGTAGGTTGACTCTGTTTTGTTTCATGGTACTGTACCCTTTGGCTACTGTACCTGCACCAGTGCTTTTATTTTGTACCAAGTTAGCTATTACTTGGCACAGCTGGAACTTGTTTTCAGGTCATACTGCAGCTCTTTATAACAATGTCATCTGTCCTTTTGCCATTTGGTTGTTACTGCAACACTGTGGTGAGTTTGATTCGTCTTGGACCACTATGGACAATACCGTCGCAGTGTACTCGTTTCTTGTTGTCCTGGGCGTGTGTGCTGTTGCTCCGTAGCTGGCACATTTAATTGTCGTCGGTAGGACTCACTCTCGGCCCTCCAATTAGAAAGTTCCAGATGTGTTTGAGTTCAGCAGCCTCACTGACGCCGTTTATCCTGTGACTTGACTGAGGTGTGCGAGTGTTCGCGTGTGAGAGAGAGAGAGCGAGAGAGTGAGGATGGTGGGTGGAGTAGGCAGAGGCCATGAATGGCAGAATGTGAAGAAGCACGGCCGTGTCGGTAGGGAGACACTGCTGTGTGTGTGTGTGTTCCTCTTCCTCATCGCTCACTGGTGTTTCCCTGCTGCTGCGTGGGAGAGCGAGGGAACACTGCAGTGGCGTGGGTCTGCTCGTACAGCAATATGTGCTAGATCTGAAACACATAGCGGAACAAAGTCTGTTTTAATAGCAAAGAGCCATACAAGCTGTTTATGTGGGTTGCTACCATTCTATTCATATTGTATTGTGTAGACGTATTGTCCATTCCCTCCACACGTTCCACTTTCTGTCCAGTAGGAGAGAGTCAACCTCATCTTTCTGTTATATTGCTGTTGTGGTTTGCCCTTGTGGCTGTCTGTTGCAGAGACACCGTGCATGGACCTACTCACCTTAAAGCTAAACATGAAAATAGATCCAGGCATACGTGTGTAGCTACTCTTTCTCCTTTCAGGTTGCCGTTGAAAGTTATGTTGCTAACAGTTGGGTTGTCGAGCATTTCACTGAACTCATATAGTTCAGTCTGACACGTTTGAAATGTTTATTATAGCAGCAGAACATAGACCTCATCACTCCCCGCAGATACGTGTGCAGTGAACAATGCTGGGATGTGAACAGGGCAGCAGTGGCATTGAATTGTATAAATGTTTTAAATGATACTAGACACGTCCTGGCATTTAGCAGTTGGTCTGGTTAATTTCAATTGGCAGCAGCCATTAGTTGCTGCGGCATAGAGAATTTTGTTAGGCTCATCTTACTAGCAGACACCTGGTGAAGCATTTTCCAGGAGTAGATGGCAAAATATGTGGGCATGATTTGGGCACCCACGGGTACATGTTTTGGACCTTATTATTGGAAGGGCTTTTTAAAAGGAATGGGGTGACATTTAGGGAAATCCACTTATTCGCCAAGGGTTAGATGAGAAGATAGATACAACTTTCATGTCTGTTTGCTAAATATGAAGTTACAACCAGCAGCTCGAAAAAGAAAAAAACCCAACGTGATGCTCCAATATTATTTACAATATTATATTACAAAATTGCTGTTGTTTTGGGGGACTTGCTGAAATGACGGATCCTGACAGTTTTCTGCGGGGAACAGTCTACAGGTGTACGTGACGCAGTCATTGCTCCTAACCCCTTAGACAGCCGTAATCGATGTGGCCCTTGACAATTTAAAGATTACAGCTAACCAAATGATTCACCTCAGGTGGAGAAAACACTGCACCACTGTCTCATAAATGCTCAGAACACCTCAAACTAAAACTAGAAAGAGGGAACAAAATGTTACTGATGTCACTGCAATTACTATTACAACATGACTGCGATATCACGCAGTGTTTTGACTGTGCTGTCTGGTTGGTGAAAAGGCCACATAAATAATGATAAGAACAATAATATTTAAAGGCGCTGATGGCTGCTATGATGACCCTTGCAAAGAGAGAGACAGAGATGGATGTTCGACCTCCACTTGAGCTGCACCAAGTGGCACACAGCCATACCGTATATGGGCATGTGTGTGTACGCGTGTGCGTGTGCAGCAGTGGATGAGGAAGGAAAGCGCTGGACGTTGGCCACTTCATAACTTCAACCGGTGTGAAGCTGGAAATCACACACACATTTTTCAGCTTTTATTCATCCAGACAGTACGTACTCAGTGCCTGTTTTCAGTTTTCTCCCATTTTTCTTGTTCTATCTCATTTCAACCATTAACAGAGGGATGAGTGAAGAGATTTTCTCGTGCGGTTTAATTCACATAACCGCCACGATACATCATCTCACAAACATGGCTGACATACTATATATTGATTCTCACAAGTGCCAGAAATGTTTGGAAGCAAGTTTTCTGTCACCTTCGATCACTTATTGAGTGTTTCTTTGTAGTGTGCAATGCAATACAATGGCAGAACCAAACTGTATCTTGCCAAAACACGACAGCTAACATTTCCCATCTCCAAAAGTCAAATTCCATCTAGGTTGGCCTTTATGTTTAGTCCAAATCCAAGACTTTTCTCCACCTACAGAAGGGTATATCACTCTTTACATTTCAGCTGAACTGTTGAGCACCATGTTTTCAACAATGATGGCACTAAACTGTCTGTTCACCTTCTCTTCCATGCTTTACATGCAAAATCTGACATTGTGACTGATCCAGATTCCGGCAGGTGCTGTGTTGGTACTGTAGGATTGTGCCTTTGACACTGGCAGCCATAACATGCTAACCGACAGACTGAAGCTTACACCGCTAGACAGCACGCAACTCCCCGTGAAACCACATTTTTCCATTTTCACATTTCTGTTTTTGTACAGATTAAACAAACAAAAGTTCTAAACTTATTTGGAGACACTGGAGCTTTGTCATCATCTTGAGTAGACTACCAGTGGTGACACCGGGAAGTGACTGCACGGGCCAAGAAAAAGTCTACTTTTTACAGTCCGGTTTTTGTACGGATTAAACAAACAAGATATAACGTGTTAATTGGTGAGCTTTTGTGGTTGCTGGTAGGCAGATTTACCTTTGGACAGAGCCAGGCTAGCTATTTCCCACCGTTTCCAGCCCTTATGTCTGTAGCTTCATATTTGCCCTTAGGAAATGAGAGTGGTATCAATCTTCTCATCTAACTCTCAGCAAGAAAGCAAACAAATGTGATTCAACAAAAATGCAACGGGTGATGACGTGCATCTCTACTGTTGTATTCTAGTACAGCTTCTGAGGAAATATGAGTTTTCCTCTGCAGTTTCTCGGCTGCAGCAGTGGTTCAAATCCACGACCCGCCGGTTACAAACACACTTCCCTCAGGCTTGTGTGTGTTGTTGTATTATCGCAGTCAGCATTGCTCCTAATTGGAAATGCACGATTCCTGAGCCAGCGTATCCCAGGATTCCTCTGGAATCAGTAAGATATATCTTTCAATTAGATTCTGTTTGCCTGATTTTGGTTCAAAGTTAGAAGAGCAGCGAGGATGAAAAGCAGAGTGTGTTTGAGGCAGAGGTTTAGAGTCAGTTACCTGGTGAAACTAATTCACAGTGGGTTGTTTTCTCATTAAACAGACCGGTGCTTGGTTGTTTTAATGGGCCGCCGTCGTGTTTTCCTTCTGAATATATGACTTCAGGTCTGTGCAAGCTTCAATCTGATCTGCCCTGCTCCCTCTGTCTTCTGCTCTCTTTTTCTTTCTTTCACATCTCTCACACACCTGCATGAAACATCGAGGTTAGGAGGTCAACAACAACTCCCAAAAAAAAGACTGACCCCGCTGTTTCTGTACTGCATGCTGCTCACTTTGGCGTTTAAAACTTTGGTGTTTTCACACATCAGACTCGTATTCCACTATACCACTATACCACATCCCTATGTACATGTAGAAATACCCAAACATGAATTATTTAATCACTTAAATCTCGATCATAACTGTAGACAAAAAGAAACCAAACAAATGAAAAGTCCTACAATCATGGGCTGAAATCCGCATAAAAGTTATTATTAAGAATATACTTTTCTGATATCAGATATCCAGAAATATGATTTTGGATTATTAGTATTTAATCAGCCCTTGAACTGTACTGTAACTTCACAGATACTATTATCTTCTAAAGTAACATGAACGTCATGTCTCCTGAGTTTGGAATCAAACTTAAAAAGTGGCATCATTTTCCCTGGGAAGTGTATTTTGAGTTCTACATACTCATATCTGAGGTGTTGCATATTAATCCTCAGTAACTCCTGGGGACAATGAATTCGACTGGCAGTGCCTGAAACACGCCTCGGTCTCCTGCTGAGACTGTCTTCCACGGATGAACAGTGGACTCATTGTGTTCCATCCTCTTGTTCTAGAATGTGGCAGGATTGCACTGGTGCCTCTCATTAAACAAAATTGCAGAAATTGGTTGGCCACACCAGCATGTGCTTGTGCCCCAAATTTCAGCCCAGATTCAGTTGATCATGAGTTTCTATTTTTAAGGCAAAAAGCAAATTGTCAATCATATGCCAGTAAAACAATCAAGTTGTTATAAACTGCATTGTAACACATAAACTCATCCTAGGTGTTTCCTTTAGACGCTGCTTCCTCCTGTGTGGACGAGAGGATGGATGGCTGATCTCGGAGCTCACTGATTGGTTCGCTGATCTTCGCTGGTCGCAGCTGCTGTCATGGCCAAAAGCCCGGAGGTGAAGCTGGCTGTGTTCGGCAGAGCGGGGGTGGGCAAGTCAGGTAAACCCCTATGTGTATTTATCACACACAGGTTCTTACACAGGCTTCTCTCAGTCTGAGGCGCGAGAAGTGGCATCATTTTCTTATTGTACAGGGTTCGCACAGCTTTTTAGGAGTAAAATTCCGACACTCTTCATAGTAACTAAACCAAAAATCGTCATCATCATCAAATCATCACATCTAAACTGCTGCCATCTGTCAAATATCGAAAGATTTTTGGTTTACATGAGTGACTGTGCAGCTAATGAAGCACCGGATTATGTTGGGTATCAAGCATTTTTCAAGGAGTATTTCTGAATTCAAGCACACACCTAACCTTGAAAACAAAGGTTAAAATTAAGTGTTTTCCAAACTTTCAAGACGTTGTACGAACCCGGATTTTGATGTTTGTGTAGGTCATGATTGGCGGTCTATTTAAGTGTCTCTGTTTCTTATTCTGCTCATTCAAACTTCCAAAAAAAATAGAAGATAGTTATCTTTGACTGGAAACAGGCTGATTTCTTTATTTTAATGCTTAGTGCTTACAGGCAACATTTTAAAGGCTTGGGGGTGGCTGCTGGGTACCTGCAGGTTTCATGTAGTATGTTTTCAGGGTATAGGCACCTATGGAACATTTACAGTACTATACCAGTACATTTATGCTGAGATTGCAAAACAGTCTTAGCTTGACATAATTCAGATCGGCCAGGAGGGAACAGAACTCACGAGAAATAAAGTAGTGACTAACCGAAAGGCAAGGTTTATTAAAAGTAATAATAGCCACGTACTCACATCAACAAAACATTTTCACGAACAAACATTTCGAGTTGAAGAAATACAACATTGGCCATAAATTATATTAAATGAAATAGGCCTAGACAGTCTGTCTGAATCTATGTTGTAAAATCTACGTTTCCGCCATCGTCCTTGTCAGGGATTTTATACACGCCATAATTTCCCCTTTTAGTTTGTTTGTGTAGTCGACATTACAGTAGGAGGTTGCTTTTGGTCTGGCTTAAATAACTTCACGCCCACAGATAAGTTTACTGAGTCATTATCATTTGGTTTCAGCAGTCCTCTCTATAAGCTGCTGCAGCTCAGCCTCAGCTGACATCCTGTATGTTTTCTCCAGTAGCTAACACAAGGACACAGAGCATATGTTTCCTGCCAGCTGCAAATCAAGACAGATTGCTTCTGTGTAGCAATCAGCTGTTGGAAAACATGCCTCCGGGATCTCTTCCATGTCGAAGGAGGCCACTAAATAGCCTGAGGATTTCAGCTCAAGTACTGTACCGAAAAATATGATGACTGAGGAGTTCATAACCTTCAGCTGAAAGGAGTGCGGTTGTAAAACATGGCATTGAGGCTGACAGTGTCTTGTTCAGGAAACGGAGACCTTGAAGCTCCGATGTGCAGCTTCTATCCTTGAACTAAGGAGCATGCCGTTAGCCCTGCCCATCCCCTCACGTAATACCCCCCCCCCCAAATAAAACCCCACTGTAAATCTTGATGAGTTGTCATCTGCCCGGATCTTTCACCACTACTGTCATTTCTTCACTTTCTGATCTGGGCTGCTGTCGTCATGTTCTCCATTTGAAATACTATAGAAATGGTTGATCAGGCTATTGTTGGCTGCAGGATTACTTTATGTCACTGATCATTTTCTTTATACTAGAGCAATATTATGATCATTAGTGTATTTGAAAACTTGCAAGAACGTGTTCACCTCCTGTTTAGTTTCACAGCAGCAGAAAACTTGCTCAAAACAATCACTGCTGAGAGATTGTTAGCAAAAATATAGAAGTAGACACCAAGTTGAGGGTGTACTACATTGCATCTTACTTTGCAGGTTTAAAGATTGGTCATGGACTGATATAGCCCCATCTGTGGCCTCAGCGCTCCATACGGTGTTGATTTGGTCATGTGAATTTTTAACCTGTCATCAATCGTCATTTTTGAGATTTCACAGATGTCTATTTTCTACCCTGAATGATAAAATGTTTCACTGGGGTTAGACCGACATAAATTTCCACAGAACACGCCACATCCTGCCACAGCTAGCGCAGCAATTTTGACATATGTCCAGCGAGGAAGAAGAGCAAAGCATAGCTGCACAGTTTGTGGAAATACTGCATTTACACATTTGGTTTCAGGCATTGGCATCCTTCCTGGCAGACAGTAGGCATCTGTGGGATCATGAAAATATCTTTGCAAGTGCAACCTGAAGATAGATAACAGGTTAAACAAGACTAAAGTAAAAAAAAAACAGTTGTGTCATGTCGTTGTCTCCTGACCTGATGTCTGGGATGAAGTTAGTGAAGAACAGAGAAAATTAAGTGACGAGTCTCAAGTCAAACGAGGATGTCGGTGTTCCAGTTTTCAACCTACCTATGCTCTAGTTCTTGCTTGCTGGAAAACTGTCTTCAATACGTTTATACTTCAATCCTTTTCCCGTGGGCACTTTATTCACACTGCTCTGCAGTTGCCTGATCCTCTTCTGTCAGCCTTTGTTCTTTTTAATGCACAAAAACAGACACACAGTGGGATAGTAGTCATTGTTGTCAGATCTGAAGCTACATGTAGCCCCAGTGATCCCTTCAACAATGAACGGCTCTCATCTAAACATAGCCCTTTAGTGGAAGCCCACAGATGCTAATGAATCAGCCTTCCCATCTATGGGCAAACACTGGGACTAGGCTGGTAAACTACACTTCGTGCACAATATGAGGAGAGGAAAAACTAAACACTGACTTTACATGTTGTTTTGAACCTTCTGGTGTGTTGGAGTGAGCACTGCTTTATAGTTCATAAATCTTTGTTTACTGTACCTCCATTTCTGCTAAAGAAGATACTGTATACAGTATGCCTCTTATTGAAGCATTTAGATAGACTGCTTTGAACAGAGGGTTGCAGTTCAGCCTCCCACCTACCTACCCAGCTGAAGTGTCCTTGAGCAAGACCTCTGACCTCCTAGTGTAGGAGGTGTTAGATAGTCCTACTTTTCCTATATTTCCTATATTTGCTACTTTTCTTTGTTTTGTATGACTATAAATTGAATAACACCGAACACTGGAAAATGTTGGCCAGATCTCTGCTAACTTTGCAGATTCATTATGAAACCATCAGCATTTATTTATGCATATACCTTGTTGTGAACTAGTCCACTAGTGTCTCCATCTTGACCTTGGACAGCAGTACATGTTCCTGTAATACTAATGCTTCTTAACTCATCGTGGGGTTTTGCTGGGCCCTTCGTGACGGCCTCACCTGGACTCCTGCGGAGCGATCTAGTCCTAATAAAGAGCAGAGTGTATTCATTTAACTGTGGCTGTTCTGGAACTTTGCAGCCTTTTGGTTTATCAACACAGTGGAGGGAAACTGGAGTTAGAAAACTAAAATATTTTCAATATTTTAAATCTGACATTGTTCTCTTCTCCTTCCTCACCTTTGTTAAAGACTTGTGCATTCATTGTGTGCTCCCGCTGCTAGCTAATGGATGAATGGAACTACATGAAACCACTGGCAGGAATGTGCATTGCATCACTAGTGTAGCTAACTGGGACCCACTCATAAAAACATTAGTGGTCAAAACCTTTTAAAATTATAAGCTGATCATATGCAATTTATATGCTTACAGCTTGTTGTGCTGCCCCCTGGTGGTTACAAAAAAATCAATTCAGGGGCGTTTAAGCTAAAAACAAAGCTTAGCTCCTGAGAAGCTGAAGTACAAGCTATAATTGCTAATAAAAACGTAGAGAAAACACTAATCACTAGCTGACTTTCATCAAATGATATGAATAAAATCTGGCTGTTTATTGTCTGGAAAAACACTGTCACATAGACATTCACATGAAAGGAAAAGTGTGCTTTTGGGAAATCAACTTTATGGGGTGCCGACTCGTAAAACATCTTGTCTCGTCGCTCCTCAAACATTCCACCACAACTCAGCCTGTCTGGCAGCAAGAAAGCAGAACAATAACAAAGGAGCAGGCCAACATGTGTCTGCCTAAAAAATACTACTGTTTACCACCTCCAATGCTGGGAAGGGACTATGAATCCCACAGTATGTGTGGGTCTGGAGGATGATGTGAACAGTCATTCAGAGGGCAGGCAGGCAAACGAAGTCACAAAAACAAAACACAATGCCAGACAGACTGACAGTGCTGGACTGAAAAGTGACACTAGAAAATCAATCAATCAATCAAATTTTATTTATATAGCGCTATATCATAACAAAGTTATCTCATAGCACTTGTAAATATAGAGCAAGTTCAAGCCAACTCTATATCTACAGACCCAACAATT
>JAVQJF010087437.1:0-14260 GCA_036023855.1 Gadopsis marmoratus
TCAAAGTCGCTCACATCCTTCCGCTGCCCATTTTTCCTGCTTCAACACATCAACTTGGAGACAAAATGTTCACTTGCTGCCTCATATATCTGACAGCTGCCATGGTAACCAGATAATCAGTGTTCTTCACCTGTCAGAGCTCAGAGTGGCGGCTGATCGCTGTATCGCAGCAGTTTGTTGTACAGCTGATCTTTTACAACCAACTAAACCTCTAACACTAGAGTTTCAATTCCACTCTGGAATGTAAAGTTTGACTTCATGCCTTGTTTGGGTAAATTACATCGTTATTTTGTTCACACCGTGTTGATCCTTTCTGTAGATGAGCTCAACAACTCAAAGGATTGTTGTTTACAAACCTGCAACATCACGTCTCATCCATTTATCCTCCACATAACCAAATACTTTTTACAAGGTCCAAGATTCTAGCAGATCTTTTTGTATTAATAATGCGACTGATCGGTGTTTACTGTCAGAATGAAGGTGGATCAAAGCACGGCAGCATTATTTCCCTTGATGTTCCAGAGTCATGATGTTGCTGTCTGTACAGTTTTTAATTAGTTACTCAGCTTTATTTGAAGATGCTACATTTATTGTTTAAACCTTTTAAAAATAAGTATATAAATATTGTGAGTATGGGGCCACATTGATTTGGGTTGGACATCCATGGGAAAGATGAGGATGCTTTTGTTCCAGTTATCAAAGTGAAACTCAAACAGCTCTGCATATATAAGAATCAGAAGTGCATTTATTGCCAAGTAGGTTTTCACATACAAGGAATTTGCGTTGGTGAATTGGTGCATTAAAATCTGAAGAACTATAAAATAAGTTAAAATAAGATTACATTTAAAAGAAATCTGTCCATAATTAATCGGTCACCATGTTTATGTAATGTATTGATAAATCATCATGTTTTACTCCTAAATAAAGATTAAACATTGATTGAAACCCTGGACAGAGTCAGATTTTAATCCCTAAGATTATTGTACAAACCCTGACTGTCTGTAGTACACATTGTCAGTGTTTGCCTGTTAGCATGCTGATGCTAGCATGTAGCTCAAAGTACAGTCTCTACGTTTGTAAATTGTTCATTGCTGTTGTTTCAGACGGAGAGCTGAATGTCCTGGAAGATATTCTGACTGAAGCTCCAGATCAGGACGACGAGCTGTACAATCCTGAGACTGAACGAGACGTCAGCGACAAGAAAGGTAGCTGTACTACTGATTCTACTGGTAATACTTATGCTAGAAATTGTGAAACCAGCAGACAAGAATAAGTAAAGTAAGTAAAATAATGTTGGCTGTAGTCGTGTAGCTCATCTCTCCATGCTATAAAGACTACGGTCGAGACCTGCACTGTGTGACAAGTGCAAACTAAACCCTCCGGTCTGTCTGTCAGGAACAAAGAGGAAGAGTGAGCGTTCTGACAGCCAGGATCTGAAGAGGCTCCGCCCCTCATCGGGCCACACCCCCTCCAGGTCGTCCTCCACCAGTAAGAGAGCCTTGGGTCCACCTCTCTCCTCCTCTAAGAAGGCCGTGTCCAGCCCCCGTGGCCGACATGCCGCCTCTACCACTGCCACCGGCTACCGCCACGAATACTACGAGGAGCGAAAGGGCCGGCGAGTGGCCCGAGAGGTGACCAGGAGCCGTGGAGCAGAGGACATACGACGCAGAGAGTCTCAGAGAGGCCTGGAGGGTCTGAGTCAGGTACTAATACTACTGGTGCTACTACTACTTCTTGACTACAGATGCAGCACATTTACAGTACAAACCACCTCTTTCTAGCCGATATATTTATATTATCATTATAATATAATAATATATTATTATATCATATTATTTTCCTGTTTATCTTCAGAAGTTGCGACATGACGAGCGCCGGGCAAGCCCCTCCCCCCATGTGGAGGACAACCAATCAGAGGAGGAGGTGGCAGCAGAGTATGGCTCAGAGCCAGGGTCGGGAAGCTCCTCCCCTGCCGCCTCCCACGAAGAGGAAGAGGAGGATCAGGAGGAGGAGGAGGAGGAAGAGGAAGAGGGCATGGAGGAGGAAGAGGAAGAGGAGGATGAGGAAGGAGAGAAGGAGGAGGAAGATGAGGAAGAGGAGGAGTATGAGCGTCGCGGTGGCGAGGGGAACGACTACGACACTCGCAGTGAGGCCGGCGACTCACGCTCCGCTTCCTCTGTCAGTTTTTCTGACGACGGCGAGTCTGTGCACTCAGGCTCCGCCTCCGAGGTCTCAGGTAAACATGACAACGATATAACCATTTTTTATCTTACGTTATAGAAACCTTTCCAAAAACATCCAGCTGTAAAGGCCGTTTCACACCACTGCGCGGCAACCGCCCTGACAACCTCCTACTTGCAGGAACGTTCTCCAAAAAAGCAATGACAGGCATGTAGTTCGGTGAAAAGTCCTGTGGCCTCGTCCTGCGGTCCCTCGAGGCCTCGTCCTGCGGTCCCCTCGTGGCCTCGTCCCCTCGTGGCCTTGTCCCCTCGTGGCCTCATCCTTGTCCCCTCGTGGCCTCGTCCTGCGGTCCCTCGCGTTTTGTATTTTATTGCTGTGTAGCATTTTTTTATTAACACCTGTTAATAAAAACCAAGCAGAGGTTTAACTTTGAGCTATAACAAATTTTACCTGGTAACAGCTGCTCTGTTCATCTTCGTATGTGTGATTTTTAATTCTGTGCTTTTTTTCTTGAAAGGTTCAGAGAAGAAGCGGGAGAAGCTGTCATCGTCGGTACGAGCTGTACGCAAAGGGATGGATAGTAAGGCAGCCATTTTTATTATTTAGTGCAGTTACTGACCTCTGCTACATAGTTTTACATCATTTGAACATCTAGCTTTTATGGTAACTCCTAATACAACATTTTAGTAATCTACAGTCAACCCAAACCAAACAATGTTTTATTATATCAAAGTATGAAAACATTCTTATTTTAGGTGATTTTAACATGCATGTCTGCTGCCCTTCTCAAACTTTGTCACAGATTTTATGGACACTTTGGAACCTTTTAACCTCACTCAGGCAATACAAGAACCAACACACTCAAAGGGTCACATCTTTTGATCTAGCTGTGTATGGAATCAGTCCTGACAGCTTTGTGACTAAGGATATCTGGGTGTCTGATCACAAAGCAGTTTTGTTCACTACCCCCCTAATCACAGTACACCAGTCCGCTGCCGTGTTTATAACTCTGCTAGCAAGCTTTCTGAGCTTTTTACCTCTGCTTCCTTAGCTGCTTTTAATCCACATTCGAACACAGAGGAACTGGCCTCCCTTTTATTGCACCTGCCAGACTGCTGTGCTTTATATGCCAGTAGGGACATTCTGAGTCATTTTAGCAGTTTGAGCTTCCATCACTGTCCTTTTTATCTGATATTATATCCCACATGAAATCAACCACGTGCAGCCTTCATATCGTTCCTTCTAAATTACTTAGAGAGGTCATTGACACAGACGTTTGTATTGATTATTAATATCTCCTTAGCAAAAAAAGGCCAATTTCTAAAATTGTATTTCTATTAAAAGTTTTAGAAAAAGTAGTTTCAACCCAACTTTTAACTTTTGTGTGTCATAATAACATCTTTGAGAAGTTTCAGTCTGGTTTTAGAGCTTTACATAGCACAGAAACGGCTTTCATTTGAATTCTTTGAGACCTGAGCGCAGCTTTTGACCCAGTAGATCATCCTATTTTATTTTACCGTCTCGAAAGCTGTGTTGGCATCAAGGATAATGCACGGCTCCTCGTGATTTTACTGATCACGTATAAGGCACGCCTGGGCCCGGCTCCAAGCTATTTAGCAGAAACGCTGACCCAATATGAGGCAGTTTGCAGCCGTAGATCCTCAGGTGAGGCTCTTCTGGCCGTTCAAGAGTCTGGGCTTAAATCTAAAGGTGACCGACCCTTTTCCAGAAGTGTTAACTACACTCAGTTAGTAAGGTAGTACTGATGTTTCATTTGACACAATCAGATTACATCCACTTCCTGTGTTGTTCCAGATCCAACCAGTAAGCTTCGCTACATCTTGCGAGACGCTCGATTCTTCCTCATAAAGAGCAACAACCACGAGAACGTCTCCCTGGCTAAAGCTAAGGTACACTAATGTTATGTGTTGCTTGTTGTTATGTCCTCCTCTGATGGCTTCCTGTTGTAATGATATTTCTGTGATATTCAGGGTGTGTGGTCGACGCTACCGGTGAATGAGAAGAAGCTGAATGCAGCTTTCCGTTCGGCTCGGAGTGTCGTTCTCGTCTTCTCTGTGAGGGAGAGCGGGAAATTCCAAGGTTACAAATAAATGAGCATGAATATTTATGCATTTCTACATTCTTTTTTTTTTTTTTTTTCATTTTCTTAATCTTGACATATTTCAAAGTTTTAAATTCATTAGGTTCCCTTTTCTTGTCTGCGTCGTCTTAAGGTTTTGCTCGTTTGGCCTCAGAGTCTCATCATGGCGGATCTCCGATCCACTGGGTTCTTCCTGCTGGCATGAATGCCAAGATGCTGGGTGGAGTCTTCAAGATCGACTGGCTCTGCAGGTAAACATTAACGTATGACTGACATCTATTTATCCCACCATCCTTTCTTTTGCTGCATATCCAGGGCCGTTTTGCAGAGGCAGCAGACTAAGCAAAGTATCCAAGACATCCTTCTTGTCAGCCATGTCCTGCAGCTCCTGTTAGAGAGTCCTGATGTGTGGGGATATATAATCCTCCAGTATGTTTTGGTCTCCCCTGGGGTCTCCTCCTCCAAAGATCAGCGGAGTCCTTCCATCACGAAGGGGTACGGTGCTCCTCTCCGGGTCCGAAAGGCTGAGTCCAGACACCCTGCAGAGGAAAGGATATGATTTTATGTTGCAAGGTGCAAGTTTGTTGAAATGGTGCCCAGGACCATAGCTGAGATACACTGGTGAATCCAGAGCTTCACCTTCATGATCAAAGTCCACATTAGTGTTGATAGGCACCAATCCACCTGTTGATCTCACCTCTACCTGACTCTCACTGCTGAACAACTCCTTCACCTGGTCCAGCGACTCGGTCCAACCTGAAGGGAACAATCCGGTGTTTTGCAGCAGAGCAGCATGACCTCAGTCTGGAGGAGCTGACTCTCATCCTGCTGCTTCACACTCGGCTGTAAATTGTCCATCACCAGCATCACAGCAGACAAGCAGGCCTCTAATTTAATTATTTGGGAATAATGATCCATATTTCAGTGCTGATGTATTATTATTGTTATTATTATTATTATTATACATTAAGATAGGTAAGACTTGAACCATGCGAGAGCCAGGCCAAAGATGCCAAATGGATTTTCCAGTTGGTCTAGGAAACATTAAGTCACCCACCTTCAGGTGTTTCCATCAGTCCCCCAGCAGGACGGTGGAGTCAGTAGGCATCTCTGTCCAGGAAGCCACCCAGAAACTCCATGAAGGCTGAGCATCTGAGCTGCTGTTTTCTGAAGCAATCAGACAGTCGGAGCCTGTCAGGAACTCTTGTTGGTCTTTGAGGGACTCCAACCCCTCCTTGAGTGGTGAGCCCACATGAAAGTGGTCCCACATTGTTAATTGTCACGGCCTAATGGCTGCGGGATTATCCTCAGCACTGGTTTCCATGTTTTGGGCCGAGGTTGCTCTGCCCCTTATTAGCTGAACCATGAAGGTTTTTGATTGGTTCCTAGTCTGGCGCCTAACCTGGGACCCACAACATAGTTTGTCTTCTTGTAATGTTACTGTAAGAAGTTACATACACTCGATTATTAATTCATTAAGTTCTTGTGACCTGCTTCTTCAGTCAAATGTTCTCCCACGCCACCTACAGGCTGATTTATACTCTCTATTTACAGGAGGGAGCTTCCTTTCACTAAGACGGCTCACCTGTCCAACCCCTGGAACGAACACAAGCCAGTCAAAATTGGACGCGACGGACAGGTTAGCTCATGGTTTAATTCCTCATGGTTCTGTTTTAATTTTAGTTTTTGTGTTGCGAGAAATGTTTTAACTGTTAAATATCTTTCAGGAGATCCAACCGGACATCGGCGCTCAGCTCTGTGCCCTGTTCCCATTGGATGAGAGTGTGGACGTCCACCAGGTGGCTCGCCATGTTCGTCACAAGCGTCGAACACCATCGGAGCCGCGGCCTCGGGGCCGTCCACCACAGCGCGAACCGGGAAGGTTAGCCAATCACCAAGCTCCTCCTCCCGCTTCCTGTTCTTCTTCTTCTCCTGCCACGACCACGGCGCCACCTGCTGCCGGACGACGGAGACAGCCGCTGCCTTTAGCCGGCGGCTAGCTATCCCGTGGCTAGCATTGCTGGTTATCTGGTTGTTGTTGTTTTTCCAGTCTGGAGTTTTCCATCGGAGTGACGCCTCGCTCTGCGGCTGTGGTTGAAGCCTTTAAAAGAGTCAGGCAGGAAATTCAGATTCTCGGGGTGTCGATGCTCGTTAACAGTTGGCTTCAAAAAGTCTTAAGATTAATTCTCAGTTTCATTTTTTATTTACTTTAATACTAATTTTAATTCAGAATTCTTGTCTTTATTTAAGTTTAAGCAACCAGGTGTGCATATTAATTACTTTTTTATTTTGTCAATTTAATCTATAATTTATCTTTGTTTTATACTTATTTAAATCTTTAGCTGCTATCTGAAATTTAATTTTGTTGTTAAATTTCTCCTTTGAAGCTCTTTTTCTTTGCAGGAGTTTCGTACTTCGGAAGTTAACAAATTCTAAATGTTTGGCTTTAAGCTGGACTGTGGCTGACCCTTTCAGAATAAAAGCAGAAAGGACGAACGTCACTGGCTGGACTGACGGAGGAGGGGGTGGGTGAGGGAGGGGCGAGCGAGGTTAAATTTAAACAGGAAGTGAGGGACTGTCTAAGCTCCCAGCGGACTGTTTCTGGGTTTTTGAGAAGGTGGTGCAGTGTGGTCAAGCAGTGGACTATACCCAATGAGAGGGTTTGATGTGTTGGAGGGGGAGTGGCCTCTGGACTATACCCAATGAGAGGTGTTATTGTTGGAGGGGGCGCGGTTTCCGCTCTTGTTCGAATAAGGTAAAATTACAGAAGTACATGAAGGAAAAGATGGACTCGCTTTAACAAATAAATACATAAATAAAATCCTCTTGGACTGACAGAATGATGACACCCCCCTCCTCCCTCCATAAAAGGACAGTTGTAAAACCCCCTCCTCCCCCAGTACACACACAAACACACACTGAATAAGGACTGTGAGCTCGTTAACAACAAACTGATGGTGTGTGTCGCTCTCTTATGAACTGAATTTAAAAGTGTGTGTGGGAGGAGGAGGAGGAGGAGGAAGGAAAAAATTAAAATAAGAATCATAACGGACGGAGCTACAAAAAGATGAGGAAACAAAAGTTTCTATTTTAAGGACGGTTGCTGGTCTGGAGGGGGCGGGGCTCGGCCGAGGGGGCGGGGCTTTGTGTGTTGATTGACAGGACTGCACCATCATCATCATCATCATCACCCCCTCCACCCTTTCAAAATAAGAGGGTTTATTAAAAAAGCCTTTAACATGGACTGATGAGGAGAAAAACTGTTTTTTAAAATCAAAAGTGTTCAAACAGCCCCTCCCACATATACAACAGAAGCGGTATGTTGTCCCTTTCAGAGGCTTCTTCTTCTTTGTTTGTTTTTTTTATTGTGTGTGAAGCAAAATTTGTCAAAATGCTGATTTTGTTTTTGTCCATCAAGCTGTGAAGTATTTCTACAGGGAGCATTTATTGGACAGTCAGTCAGAACGCACATCGTTGTTAATTAAATGTGTATCAATAAAAAAACGCAGATTTGTGTCCAAGGGCTTCACGGCGTGCGACACCTGGATCCTCAGAGCCTCGAGTCAGATAAAGAAAACCAGTAAGAGTAGTATTGAGAGTAGACAGCAGGAGGATCAGTAGATGGTACTTTAATATTTATAAAAGGTTATGTTACATTGATTGGTGTTTTAGATGGATGTAGACGTCTGATTGAACCTGATGTTAAATTTAAACAGGAAGTAGTGCCTGAACAGCTGTAACATGTCTCCTGGATGACGCAGAACCTTCATCACACCTCAAGTCAGGTCATTTTATTCCTGCAGAGTAAATCTGTCGCACTGGTAGAATTCAAAAAACAAACTTAATTTTATTAACAGTTGTTGAAGAACTGGGAGGTGTTTTATTTAGTTTTGAAATTTGACCTGAGTGAGTTTCCCCGAGTGTGTGTGTGTGTGTGTGTGTGTGTGTGTGAGTGTGTATTGTGTGCATGTGTGTCTTACTTGTCAACTTGTCTATGTAGGCGTCGCCCTGAAGAGTACGATCTCCACGGCAGGAAGCGGCCGCGAGCCGACGGTCCGCCTGACTTCAACCAGCGAGCAGGTCATTAATCTGACAATCTCAAACTGCGGATGATAAACACTCACCATTTGTTCTAATTTAAATATCTTCAATCCAATTGTTATTTCGCTTTAACTCCTCTTTTGCTGCTCAGCTGATAAACTGTTTGAAAAGTAAAATTTAACATAAAGAATTTTGTTTTCAGGGTTCATCCAGGACCTTCGTAACCAGCCGGTGGACAGGTGAGTCGCACCTCACCACTCACCTGAAAGAGGTCACAGGAAGTAGGCGGGGCTACAGCAGCATTCATCTGTAAAATGGACATACAAATTAAAACCTAAATGAATTAACAACAACTTTATTAACAGTCTGCTTCACATTTCTGTAAAAACCTTTTTTTTTTTACCTGCAACATTTATTAAAATGTGTTTAAATATGAAAACTGTAACTATAAGATTTCAGAAGTGTCTAGAAATATTTAAATGTTTATTAAAAAGTCAAAATTTCAACTGCAAAAAAGAAAAGGTTGATAACAAAATTCTAGCCTTGAAATGAGTTGCACTTGGTTTGTGTTGGTTTTCAGACGATTCTCCAGCGTGAGACGAGACGTCTTTCTCAACGGGGTGAGTCACTAGCATGTTAGCTTAGCTTCATCTTATCCTACTGGCACGTTAGCTCCAGTTCAGGTGTCTCCAAGTGTTTACCTGTGTTTCCTGTTTCAGTCTTACGACTACATGAGGGATTATCACCACAGCGTCGGCCCTCCTGCTCCGTGGCAGACTCTGGTACCACACGCTGTTACTGATCCTGTTCACTGGTCCATCAGGTTATTGACGACAGACTGAACTAATGATTTTGTGTACATGTCAACAGGCGGCGTACCCTGGTGTGGAGCAGCCACCCCCCCATCACCCCCCCTATTACCATCACAGCCACCCCCCGCCACCCCCTCACCAGGCCTACCATCACCACCACCCCCCCCTGCCTCCACACGAAGCTCCGCCCCCTCGCTTCCGAGACAAGCAGCGTGCACCGCAACACCGCGCCTTCACCTCCAGCCCGGTAAGGCGACTGTTTTACTGTCCGTGCTGATATTTTGGTATAAAACTTTTGTTTTATAGACACGTCTGTTATTTTGCTTCTTCGCGTTATTTTAATAAATTAATGTTGACAAAGAGTCGGTCTGGACCTGCTCTGTATGAAACAGCCCTGAGATAACTTTGTTGTGATCTATAAATACAATTGAATTGATCGATCAGCTGTCGCACCCCGTCAGTCTCCCCCCTCCAGGTGTAACAATGGTAAACGGACTCCACCTATAAAGCATTTTTCATCCTTCACGGTTACAAATCGGTCTCATTCACACAGCGATGGTGATGTAGCTGTCATGAAGCTGCTGGCCTCCATCAGGAGCAGGTCAGGGTTCAGCAACATGTGGGATCAGTGACCCAACACAGATGCCAGACAGGTTTATCTGGACATCTCTACATAGGTGATGAATCAGCAGGTGTGGTTGGTGCAACCTGTTAACAGGCAGCCACCATCAGAGACGGTGTGATGCATCAGCTGTTCACCTGGTTGACACTGAATATCCAGGTATCTTCTAGGCCTCAGATCTCGGTGTGAAGGCCTGGGTTGTTAATACGACAGAAACTTATTTATTTTCATCAAACGGAATTTATACTGCTGCCAAAATCCCTTCTCCAGCACTGGATGGCTGCAGGTTATTCTGCATGTAAAATCTGAGGGAGCCGTACGTTCGTTTGTTTTACAACCTGATACAAAAAGGCTTTTACACATTTTCCTGTTTCTCTTGTTACGTGAAAGAGCAATTCTTTCCCCCAAAGGGGGCGCAGCATTGGTGCTTGATGCCACTGGTGTGGTCTGTGCTTTTTAAACTACTATCAATATAACATGGAATTAAATAGGTAAATTAACCAATATTGATATTAATGTATGCGTATTGCTGTAATTTTTACTTTCTGTACCTGTATTTATTGATCAATTTTGTTTTATCAGTTTTATAAAAGTATTATTTGAATTAACTCATTGTTTGTCTTTGCTGATGCAACGAGGATTCTTATCGATAAGATATTGGTTTATATTTGTGTTTTTTCTGTAGTGTCTGACCTCTGTCTTCGCTCCTGGTTTTTTTTCATGCAGCACGACTACGACATGCGCGTGGACGACTTCCTGCGACGGACGCAGGCGGTGGTGAGCAGCCGGCGTGAGCGTGAGCGGCAGCGTGAACGTGACCGCGGCGGCCCCCGCCGAGACAGAGAGCGAGAGCGAGCGAGGGACAGAGACAGAGAGAGAGAGAGGGACAAAGAAAGGGGACGGTACCGCAGGTGATCTGATGATGTCCTATCCTGTCAGTCTGCAGGGGCTTTTATTTTGACAGCCATCAATGTTTTTGGCTGGTTTCCAGGTTTTTGTTGAAAATTATGAATAAAAAAATGAAACAAGCTACATGATGGCATCATCTGCTGCATCATCAGTTTTTATGTGAATATTTAAAAACCTGTCAAGATAATATCTGGTCATTTTTGGTGAATTTTAGTAACTTTTTGATTTTGATGATCCTGTGTAAAAAGGGAAGTGACATCACAGCACAGGAACATGCCTGATTCTGCACACGTTAAGAGGATGAAACATTCAACATTTTACAATGTAATTTCTCCTGAACCTTCACACTTCACTTCCCAGAATCCTCTCTGTGGAGTTTTATTTTGAATAACAGGAAACGTTTTTTTTAAATTATCATTTATCAGCATTTCAGTCAAGAGTCCTGAGGGCCCTCTGAGGGGTCACACGGTGACATTGGTTTTTTTTTTCTCTCTCTAATCATTGATTCTTTTATTGTGAAAGGTAGTGCAGTTTTCCTGCACGTTCTTCAAATTAAATGTGGGGAGAGAAAATGCTGGCTTTTAAAATTCATTAAAAACCTGTGAAGAACGGACTTCCTTTAAAAGTCAACCTCACTTCCTCCTGATTTTATTATTTTATGTTAAAAAAGATTTTCTCTGAATTTACTCGTCCTGCTTAAGTTCATTTATCATTTTTGCTCATTATCGCCTCCTGCTGGTGACGACACGGCAGCTTTCTTTGTTCTGCTTCTTAAAGTAAAATTTCGTTTTTTTTTCTCTGATTGGTTGTTACTATGGTGACCAAACATGTATTGATCAGCAGCAGGATAACTGATCTGTGTTCAGTGTCTCGAAGAACATTTGAAGGTGTCTCATATTTCTGAACAGAAGGGGCGGAGCTTGTCTGTTTTTGTACAAAATAAAATGTAAAATCTGAAATCAAGATTGTTTCTTTGTTAAGATTTTTAATGTCGCTGATGTTTAAATTTCTGTTGAAATTAATGTTGAGAACAAATGTAGCTGAGTTTCCATGGATGCTAATATTCCACTAATATACCTCTAATATTGCTGATATTCTAATATTCGGCGCCGGGTGTGGATTGTAGGGCTGTCTTGGTTGACACGCCTCTTCAGTGTCGCGTGGAGTGGCAGCCTGGGGTGGTGGTTCCTATCTTTAAAAAGGGAGACCGGAGGGTGTGCTCCAACTATCGGGGATCACACTACTCAGCCTCCCCAGGAAAGCGTACGCCAGGGTGCTGGAAAGGGGACTCGGACCAATTGTCGAACCTCGGATCCAGGAGGAGCAATGTGGATTCCGTCCTGGCTGTGGTACAGTGGACCAGCTCTATACCCTTGCAGGGCAGCTGAGGGGTTCATGGGAGTTTGTCCACCCAGTCTACGTGTGTTTTGTCAACTTGGAGAAGGCCAGTGACCGTGTCCTTAGGGTGGTCCTGTACTGCAGGAGTATGGGGTACCGGGGAGGCTGTCCATCCGGTCCCTGAATGACCAAAGTGTGAACTGTGTCCGCATTTTCGGCACAAAGTCGAACACGTTTCCCGGTGGGTGTTGGACTTCGCCAGGGCTGCCCTTGTTGCCGATTCTGTTTGTGATATTCATGGCCAGGATCTCAAGGTGCAGCCGGGGAGAGGAGACTGCATCTCTGCGTTTTCCTGATGATGTGGTTCTGTTAGCTTCATCAGGCTGTGACCTTCAGCGCACACTGGGGCGGTTTGCAGCCGATAGTGAAGCGGTTGGGATGAAAGTCAGCACCTCCGAGGCCACGGTTCTCTGCCGGAAAATGGTGGATTACCCCCTTTAGGTTTGAAGTGAGTTGTTACACCAGACAAAATAGTTAAAGTATTTCTGGTTCTTGTTCACAAGTGAGGGTACAATGGAGCGTGATTCTGGCATATGATCTTTAAAGGTTTTCCAGGCATGTCCAACTGGGACTACTTCCTCTTTCCTGTGTGTCCCATCCTGTGTGTGTCGGTGTGTCGCAGACAACCAACACGGACAGACACACACTTCCTCTTCTACTTCCTCTTCCACTTCCTCTTCAAATCCCTCCTTCACTTCCGGAAGGAAGAACTTCCTCTACTTGGAAGTGGAAGAGGAAGTAAAAGAGGAAGTGGAAGAGAAAGTGAAAGTAAAAGAGGAAGTGTGTGTCGGTATGGCTGTATGTGTTGGTTGTCCGCGACACACTGACACACTGTCGGCACACACAGGATGGGACTACTTCCTATTTTACTTCCTCTTTCACTTCTTCTTCCTCTTTTACTTCCACTTCCTCTTCTACTTCCGGAAGGAAGTACTTCCTCTACTTGGAAGATGAAGTATTTCCTCTTTTATTTCCGGGATTTACTACCCGTGAGGTGGCGTGGAATTGATGCGTTTCACTGTGAAACAGGAAGTGAGGCACCAAACTCCACATATTTCATGATCTCCCCGGCCTAATGTTATTCTTCATCATCTAGTTTTACGGCGGTTGGCATCCAGCTTATTGGTGCATTACCGCCATCTTCTGCTTGAGCGTACGGAACAGAAATATATCTACATGCCTCGTTCCTCTTTTATGGCAGTTATACCTCTAATATTCCTCTGATATTCTAATATTCTGCTAATACACTTCTAAGTCAAACCATAAGCATGTTATCGAATCACTTTATTCAGCGTCAACAGTTAAATCTCTAATAAGAATGATTTCAGTCGGGTTGAAGGAATGTAATCGGGTCACGGTTATTTCTAGCAACGAGCGGCTGCTCAGGCTAACGGACGACACTAAATTCAAATCAAAATGAACATCTTGGTGTTCATGATCTTCACACATTCAGTTCTTAACATTTTGATTAACTCCAACATTTCATCATAAATTCATCTTTTCCTATCAACTGCCATATCTTCAGTCCTTCTTTTCTCTTCCTTGTCGTCTCCTGCAGCGTTGCAGGAAGCAGCGGACTCCCCCCCAGCAGAGGGCAGCGGCAGTCATCATGGCAACCAGCAGGGCGGCACCTGTGTCCACGCTGTGGTACTGGAACCAGTTCAGGTCATGTGATGCCAGCCGCAGGTGTCGCGCTCCCCCATGTCGCATCACAAACTCCACCCAGAAGACGGCGATGCTCAGCGGTGCCACCGGCTGATCGCGGTGCAGCGCCGACAGACGCTGCATGCTGGACTTGTAGCTGAGCATCATGGGGGAAGGAATGTTACATTTTTGTTAAATGTTAGTATACTGTGATTGTGAAGAAGCAGGTTGGAAGACAGGAAATAAAAAAGGCTGCTCCAATAAGTCCCTTAAGACTCTCAAGCTGATTCAAAATGCTGCGGAAAGAACCAGGAAAAGAGATCATATCACTCCAGTATTAGCATCTCTACACTGGTTACCTGTAAAATCCTCCTCCTCACCTATAAAGCCCTTAATGTTCAGGCACCATCATATCTTAAAGAGCTTGTAGTACCCTATTACCCCACTAGAGCCCTGCGCTCCCAGAATGCAGGGCTCCTTGTGGTTCCTAGAGTCTCTAAAAGTAGAATGGGAGCCAGAGCCTTCAGCTACCAAGCTCCTCTCCTGTGGAAC
>JAVQJF010087453.1:0-28485 GCA_036023855.1 Gadopsis marmoratus
GCCTCGACCGGTTGGGTAGAGAGAGAAAAAAGAAGATATGGGGGGGTAGGGTAAGAGCAGGATGAAAGAGAACACACAGCAAACACAGTACAACTCCACATACAGAAAATGCAAAGCAAGGGCAGCTACAATGTTATTGACAACAGCAGCTACACTAATAACAACAGCTACACTAATAACAACAATAGCAGCAGCAGGCGTCCACATCCACTCGACGTGACCCGTGTTCATCCAGACTGAGCAGCACCACGTCTTGGATATCCAGTCTGCACACACAGAGAGACAGACACAGACAGACAGACACAGACAGATATACATCCATCGATAGACACAGACAGACAGACAGACACAGAGAGACTGACACAGAGAGACAGACACAGACAGATATACACAGAGACAGAAAACACACACAGACAGACATGCAATGAGAGAGACACAGATAGGAAGACATGGAGAGAGAGAGACAGAGAGAATAGAAAGAGCGAGAGATACAGACAGAGGCAGACATACAGAGAAACAGAAACAGGATCTTTAGCCTCTTTAGCTGCTAGTTTTGGTTTTGTGGCACATTTCCTGTCTGCTTCAGTCTCAGGGTTTTCAGAATAAACGCTGTAAAAAGCGAGTCCACACCTTTTGAAAGTGTTTCCTGTCTCTCTCAGGTCAACAACTACGTGGGCCACGCCCGGGTGGAGGTGCAGCTGGTGAGCCACTCCGACCCTCCTCATGTTCACGCTCACAGTCTGGTGGGACGTCACTGCACCGAGAACGGCACCTGCACGCTCGACATCGGCCCCAACGACCTCACCGCCTCGTCAGTATCCAATCACGTCGCTCGCTGCACCCGCGCCAACACACGACACCATCGCAGTAACACAAACAGCGACGAGGAGGCAGGGAGGAAAGTTTTCACATTTCTTTTCCTCGTCTTTACTTCTGGAGAAAAACTCCAACGAGGAAGTCGGGAAACATTTTAACATCAACGCTGCGAAATTTCCCGTCCAGCAAAACACGAGTGGAAGAAACTGCTGAAACTAACAAGCTAATAAATAAAAAGGTTATTATAGAACACTGGACAGCAGAAATATTACACTAATTCAAACCTTCAAGGGGGAATTTTATTAAAGAAGTGAGTCTCAGTCTGATTTCTAAACAAATGAAAACTTTCCAAAAGCTGGGAACGAGGAGAAAACCAGTTTTTACTGATTAAAAATGAACAAATGACAATTATTATAAAGTGATTTCCTCCTGTGGAGGAAGTTATACTTTTATATATTAAATGTATATTAATTCATAAAACAGGATTTAACTGAATACATGAACATAAAAAATATATAAAATCATTAAAGTTAGACTTGAAAATAGGAAACAATTCATCAAGCCAAAGAAATAAAAATGAATGAATAAATAATATAAAATGAGACACACCTGGTTCCTGTAGCGTCAGTAACCTGGTGATGTCACTTCCTGTAGCTTCAGTAACCTGGTGATGTCACTTCCTGTAGCTTCAGTAACCTGGGGATCCTCCACGTGACGAAGAAAGGCGTGGTGGAGGTCCTGAGCCGGCGGCTGAGAGACGAGAGGAAGCGACAGAGAGGAGCTCACAGCCACCTGACAGGTAAACGCTCACCTGTCTCACCGTCTCTGAACCAGGATTTAATTTCGCGTCTCGTGATTTTGACTTCTGTGGACAAACATTTCTCCGTTTTGGACGTAAAGAGTTTCTTTTCTCATCATTTTCACGTTGATTTACGATCTCAAAGCTTTGACAGCCTGAACGAACTCTGTCTCACTGTAGATTTAGGGTTACTGTTTAGATTTAGGTTCATAAATGTGATTCATGATGTGGCTTTCAGTTTTCATCTGGTTCTTTTGAGTGTAAATGTCCTTCCACACCTGGAACTGCACTCGGGTCAGTTTGAGTTTCTTGTATCGATCGTCCTCCGAAGCTCCACGTCGTCCTTTTCTTTCCTTTTTTGTTTTTTTTTTTAGATGTTGCATCCCATTGTGTAATGTTTGGCGGCGCGTTGTGGATCCGACGGTTAGATCAGGGTCAGAAACGCAGGTTTAACAGGGACGTAAACAAACCAGTAAAAACCTCTAAATGTCGGAACGAACAGCCGCGACGAACGGAAGCTGCACGTTTGGGTCTCATGGCAGTGAGACGGGACAAGCCGGACCCCAGCTGTGTCTGACGCTCTGCCTGTCTGTCCTCCATCAGATGCAGAGGAAAACTCCATCCTGAAGGAGGCCAAGGAGCTGGGGAAGGTGATGGACCTGAACATCGTGAGGTTAAAGTTCACCGCCTACCTGCAGGACAGTAACGGAGGCTTCACCAGGGCGCTGAAACCCGTCGTCT
Organism: Gadopsis marmoratus; assembly: GCA_036023855.1. Taxonomy (NCBI): domain Eukaryota; kingdom Metazoa; phylum Chordata; class Actinopteri; order Centrarchiformes; family Percichthyidae; genus Gadopsis; species Gadopsis marmoratus. The sequence goes on from JAVQJF010087453.1 coordinate 2,357, forward strand.
CCAACCCCATCTACGACAGCAGTGAGTCCAAACTCCCCGACAGCTGATTTAGCCGTCACACCTGGAAACGTCCACGCAGACACTTCGCTAGTTAGCGAGGTTAGCTAGCAGTGGTGGAGAGTAACCGAGTACATTTACTCAGAGCTGTACTTTATTTGTAATTTTTTTTTACGCTACATTCTACTTTTACTCCAATACATCTCTGACAGCTGTAGTTTTCAGATTACTGACACAAAATATACTCAAGAAATAAATGATTAAAACTTTATTGACTACACTACCAGCAGCATGTACACATGAATACATGTGTTGTTCTGCATAATGAGTACTTCAAGTATATTTTCATGTGGATACTTTTTTGTACTTAAGTTGACTTTTGAATGAGTATTTCTGCACTGTGGTATTACTACTTTCACTGCAGTAAAAGTACTGCGTGCTGGTTTCCAGCTCCCCAACACAGACGTTTGTTTGCTCGACTGGAAGATGATGTTTGTGTCTCACCTGCAGAGTCGCCCAACGCCTCCAACCTGAAGATCTCCAGGATGGATAAGACGTGCGGCTCGGTGCTCGGAGGAGACGAGATCTTCCTGCTCTGTGACAAAGTGCAGAAAGGTGAGCTGAAGTACTGCAGTAAAAGTACTAATACCACAGTATAGAACATTCAAAATGTCACTTTAACATGAAAACAATCAATAAGATTACATCATCACTTATTAGTTGATTATATTTTATATCAATAATCCGAATCTGAAGTTATTTCATGAATGCAGTAAAACGTATTGCATTATACAGTATTTCCTTCTGAGATGTAGCGGAGTAAAAGTACAAAGCAGCTGAATATTGAAGTACTCAAGTAAAGCACCTCAGAATTGTACTGAAGTACAGTACTACTTGTATCCCACCGCTGGGCGTCGTTGGTGTAGAATCACTGCGCTGACAGTGGACAGAGACTTTATTTTACTGCCTCTCCCATCATGCACCTGTGCTGCTCGTTACAGACGACATCGAGATCCGATTTTATGAGGAGGACGACGAGGGCGGCTGGGAGGCGTTCGGAGACTTCTCCCCCACCGACGTCCACAAACAGGTGCAGCCATGATCCGTTACATACATACACATCGTTGTAACGGAGGCCTGCTGGGGTCCGTGCTGCAGGCTGCGCTCCTCACATGGCTCTGTTGTCATAGCGATTCCAAACACAGTGATTGGTCAGAAGCTGGAGGTCCCGCCCCCTCCCTGTTTCAGTGCAGCTTTCTGAATGACGTAATATTCCAGAAACAACAACAAATGTTTTGTGCACGTTCACACAGCTGATGGAGAAGCTCAGCTCATAGCGTCGAACTCTAAATGTTATGAGCCTCATGTGAACCCGGCAACAGTCAGCTGTTCCTGTTTCTGCCGTCGTCAAGGAAACAAAAAAACAACCAACAGATGAGAATTTTTGCTTTCCTGTAGTCAGATGTTATTTCAGTTCAAACATCTTAACGTTAAAGATCGTTCTTTAAAATCCGCAGCGTTTCCACCTAATGGACCTAAAGTCCAGACTGAAGACGCAGCGTGAAGCTCGAGTAGCAGCAGAACTACAACCCAAACTGTGTGTGTGTGTGTTCTCCTCAGTACGCCATCGTGTTCAAAACGCCGCCGTATCACAGCGCGGAGATCGAGCGGCCCGTCACCGTCTTCCTGCAGCTGAAGAGGAAGAAGGCCGGCGACAGCAGTGACCCCAAACAGTTCACCTACATACCACAGGTCCAAGGTCAGCCTCCGTCACTGCTCCCACGTAACTGTGTGTTGTTTGCGGCGCTCGCTGCCTGTACAGGCTGACAGGAACAGCGTGGTGTTTTGGGGTTTCCCTCGTGGGAACAGTCGGCACGGTTTCAGTCGTCACCTACTCACTCGCACGTTCAGCGTGAACTTTCATCACCCTCAACTCCTCTGCTCTCCTTCAGACAAAGAGGAGGTGCTGAGGAAGAAGCAGAAGCCGCTGCCTCACTATGAACCCTGGAGAGGAGGAGGAGGAGGAGGAGGAGGAGGAGCCGGGGGATTTGGAGGGGGAGGAGCTGGAGGAGGAGACGGTAGGGAAAGGAGTGGGGATTTCCAAACATCGGCACTAATAAGAATCACATGTTGTTTTTATGTGATGTAATAAAGTAGTTTAGTTCACTGGATGTTGTTTCCTCCTGCAGGATACCTGTTCAACCAGCAGGTGAATGGAGGAGGTGGAGGAACAGGAACAGTTTTCTTTGCTGGAAACTTCACGGGCTTCGGCAGAGGGGGAGGAGCTCAGCTGTCAGGCCCCGCCCCTCAGACAGGGGCTACCCAGCAACAGACAGACGGACAGACGGCAGGACAGACTGGATCGCCTCTACAGCAGCAGCTGTTTCAGATCGGTGAGATACATTAGCAGCAGTGAAGGACAGCATTTCCCTCCACGGCGTCCCGCTCTGTTTCCTGTCCACGCTCAGACTCAGATCTCTGCTCTGTGTTTCCAGCCACCGCCCTCCACAGCAAAGCCTCCCAGAGAGCCCGGCAGACGGCCGCCGCCCTGCTGCAGTACTGCAGCACCGGGAACGCCCAGGTCCTTCTGGCCATCCAGAGACACCTCTGTGGCGTCCAGGACGACAACGGAGACACGTGAGCTTTTTAAAGTTAACTAACGACGCCACAACATCAAAGGGTCAACAACAAACAGACAAACGTGTCTGAATTTGACTCCCAGTTTTATCATTTCAAGATGTTTTGTTTTCCCACAGTCCTTTGCACCTGGCCATCATCCACCAGCAGACAGGTGTGATCCATCAGCTGATCCACACGCTGCTCAGCAGCCAGCAGCAAAACATCCTCAACACAGCCAACCACCTCCGTCAGGTAGCTCACTGCTCCGAACACAGGTCACTCAGTACTTCATTTATTACACCACAGTCACCTAAAGTTAAACAGGTAATCTACCTGCCATCTACATCAACACAAACCTCCGACAGGTCGCTAACTCAGTGTAGCATAATGAATCCAGCCAACTCACCTGTACTTCCTGGATTATTCTCCTCTCAGCCTTCACTAACCCCACCTCACCACAGAGCAGCTACCTGCAGGTGGCGTCCTCGTGCAGCTAATCGTTTCACACAGGTAACTTAAAAAACCAACCGTCTCACCTGAAGGTAACTCCCTCACTTCCTGTTGTCTCTGCAGACTCCTCTCCACCTGGCGGTGATCACCCGGCAGGTGAAGGTGGTGGAGGTGCTGCTGAGGGCGGGGGCTGACCCCAGCCTGGTGGACAACGATGGCCGCAGTCCCCTCCACCTGGCGGCGCTTGCCGGAGACAACGTCACACTCCGCCCCCTGCTGGCTCACCTGGGGGAACGCCACGCCCACCTGGTCAACACCCCCGACTACCACGGTGGGAGATTATCACCTTGATGCTGCACATTTTATTAAAACTATCCACTGGACTTGCCTCATCACAGGAAGTGGCATTATGAGCTGGATGTTGTGTGTAGACGCAGGAAGGCAGCAGGTCATTTATATCGTTGTGTATTGGGCCGTTTCACATTAAGTATAAAATAACTTTACACATTTTTATTGTATTCAAATTGCAGCGCAGGACATTAAACACGATAGTCTTTTCTTAACACTAACCCATCTGTCGCTGTCCCAGGTCTCCATCCGCTCCACCTGGCGGTGAGGAGGGACGGCGAGCGCTGCCTCCGTCTGCTGGTGGAGGGCGGGGCCAAAATCAACGCACCTGAGCAGAAGAGTGGAAACACGGCCCTCCACCTGGCTGTCAGAGAGAACCTGTTCAAGGTGGCCTGCACGCTCATCACGGAGGTACGACACCCACCTGTACACCTGTACACACACCCACCTGTACACGGCACAGCGTCGCTCACTCTGTTGCTGTCGTTTGCAGCTGAAGGCGGATGTTAACGCGAGCACGTTTGGAGGAAACACGCCTCTCCACCTGGCGGCCAGTCAGGGCTCGCCGACTCTCTGCTCCATGCTCGTCGCTGCAGGTGAGACTCAAACTGTCAGCTCGTATGGAAGCTAATAAACGACAAAACAACGGGGCAGAACCAAACTAAATGTTTTTCTCTCTAGTGATCCGATCAAGTTTCCTCAGAAAGCTGAGAATCTCACGGTTCCAAAGTTCTTCACTGCTGTGTAGAACATGTCGGATCTAAAGGAACCGCTTTCCAGCAAACGTGTAATATAAATTCCTCATGCAGAATTAAACTGACAGACATGAGGACATCAGGATGTGGGCGTGTCCTGTTGAGAGTAGAGGGTAGAGAGAGAACACAGCAGCACAGAACAGTTCCACATACAGATGTTACGAAGTTTCCACAAAACATGTAAATGGACATTTTAAAGCAGTGATTTGCTCGGCAGCCGCTGATATTATTGTTACAGTTCTTGGTTAGTATTACTACTGTTGTCAGTACTACTAAAGACAAACGTACCAGAGCAACTACATGAAGGCTGTTCTTCAGGTGCTGATAAGAACGTGGAGAACGATGAGCCGCTCGTCTTCAGCTCCTCTTCAGATGAAGAGCAGGACACCGAGCGAGAGGCCGCCTCACAGCCAGTCAACCCTCGCAAGAGGCCTGCAGGAGGACACACCCCTGTGGACCTCGCTAAGTGCCAAAAGGTACCCAAGTTATGCCTTCAAAATAAAAGTAAAGGACATAACAGCAGAAGAAGGCTAACGGCTCCTCGTCTCTTCAGGTCAGGAACCTGCTGATCTCCAGACAGAGTCCAAAGTCGAGTCGTCACAGCAGCAAGAAGATGAAACCGAGCAGCAGCGAAGGTTCGTTATTAATCAGTCCAGCTGCAGTGACCTGAGACGCTCTGACTGAAGGTCAGAGGTCAGCGGGCAGATTGAAGTTCAAACTAAAGCTAACGGGATGTTTGAGCTCATGTAAGGAAATGAGAAATAAAAAACGCTTCTTTGGTGCAAACGTTTGCGATGTGTGCTGACGCTGCAGAGGTGGAGGCTTCGAGGCTGGACGAGGACACTCTGTCCCGGCTGGTGGAGGTGTTGAGTGTCGGAGATGTTCCCTGGAGGAAACTGGCGGAGAAGCTGGGGATGATGACGCTGACTCACCTGTACCTGGACAGTCCAACGCCCTGCCAGCACCTGCTGCACCACTACAAGGTAACTGCGGCTGCATGAGTCAGCCGTCGGGCTCGGAGCCTTTTTCCACCTTCGTGTGTAAATGATTAACTCAAACCTTCAACATATAGTTATTTATCTCCGCTCCAGGCTGCTGTCCTTCTCTGTGTGGTTTTAAATTAGCAGAAACCTTCCGTCCACTGAATGCATGTTGTGGTTGTCGTCACATACCGAGTGACGCTACCCGTCGCTGTCTGATGAGCTGCGTCTGTTTGTGTGCAGCTGGGTGGAGGTCCAGTTGACGGTCTGGTTGAAGCGCTTCAGTCTCTCGGTCTGACAGAAGGAGTCCGACTGCTGAGAAACACGGAGCTACGAGACGACAAGCACAGCACAGGTAACTTATGTTCCTGTGACTTAAACACAGATGGTGGATTCACAGACGCTCTGGTTCAAACCGCAGAGACACTCACCGCGTTCCTGTTTTTCTGTCCAATCAGACGCCACGGTCGACAGCGGCTTTGGCAGCCAGCCAATGGAAGACGAGGAGCCACCTGTGGCCAATCAGTGACAAGCAGGAACTAAAATCCCATCTTGATCAGCTTCAGGAACATCATCTCATCCTGCCGGAACCAGAACTCTGCAGAACTGGACTTTAATGTGCAGACGGACGCGTTCGAAGCTCCAGCAGAGACTCGGTTTACCTGCAGCGGAGGCGAGCGCTGCGTTCCAGACCGACGACACTGTAAATTCAGTTTGGTCTTTGTCAACATGTTACGTCACAGAAGAGTTTCACCGGAAAAAAAGGCTTTTAAAGTTCTAAAAATGAATTTAAGGACATGTTTTTAAATAATATGCAAATGAGTTTTTCACTATGGGGGCGTTTCATGGATATAAAGTGTTTTGTTCCAGTTTCAACTTTGTTACAGTTTTTATTAATTTATATTTTGTTTCCGTGTTTTCATTAAATAGTTTCTCAGTTTATTTCTGCGGGTTGTGTGATGTCAGACGAACCACCTGGAGTCCTCGAAAGTCTTTACGTTTTCCATCCAGGACGAGAGGTGGAATATTAGTCGGCTACATAATTTTCAATTTTCTGTTGAATATTTTATTATTAATTGTGAGAAAGTGAAAATGGATCTGAGATGTTTGAGGATGAACATTAGCTGTAAATATGTGTTGTGTGTTACCTTGTTGCTCTTCTGCCTCTTCGTCTTGTGGGAAAGTGGAATTTCTAATTTTCTGTCCGGTCTGGAACGCAGCACGCGAGCAGTGACATCATCAGAGCAGGTTGAGTTCAAATGTTACTCAGCTGTTATCAACACGTGGTGCCAGGAAGAGAAAGATTTTAAATGTTACCACAAATAAAAAAATATAAATGGATTAATTTGGACTCAAACTCAAAATTAAGAAATACTAAAACTATCAACGTTAGGTCTAAATTTGGGCATTTTATGTAACTATTTGGTCAAAATGATCAAGTTACATAAGACACGAATTCAACATTATGACAATTTTAACATCATGAAATATGTCAAAGGTTTGACCATTTAAAAAATATCACTTTTTACATACAACAAAATGATCACGAGTCAAAGTTATGAGACGGTCCGTTAACTCATGAGTCAAAATCAATACAAAGAAAGTCACGATACATTTTCAATGACAATTTCTTATGTTTGTCAGAATGATCCCTTACAATTTACTCACTCTGACTTACATGGAGTGTTTTTAAGTTAAAGAACCTTTATAATGTACAAGTTCTGCTTCTCTTAAATGTCTCGTCTCCTGAAAACTACATTTAGTTTTAAAGCGCAACACGTCGTGTGTTTCCGTTACTTTTAGAAAAGACATCAGTCGAGTGGAGCTGATCGGAGGCTGTCTGTTCTTACTAATACTGTGTATTCGTGTGGTTTCTCTTCTCAACCAAACAGCCTGGAAGTTGAATATTCAGTCATTTAACGAGACGCAAATGCTGCACTGTTGACATTTCTGAAACTCTGAATAAAATCACTCTCGGACCTTCGAATCTTTGTTTTCAAAATGTTTTTATTTTTGCCTCTAAGCCTTGAAAACATTGGTTTTTCACTACGACCAAAACCTCACAGGATGCGGACGGTATGTACAGCTATCGATCGGCGAACATTCAGACGCACGAAGCCGCAAGAAAAAAACAAACTTTCACAGAAACTAACTTCAGCCTTTGTCGTCGATCAGGAGACGACGAACAGAATAAATAAACGGTGGACTGAACCACTCTGAGGAGGTTGAACTGCTTTCACTCTAAAATATCTAAACCAAAGTGCCCTAAAAATGCAGCGAGCGCTAGTTAGGCGTTCAGCCCAACTACAATATGGCTTCTCAAAGTGAACTTTTATTTACAAGGACACAGACAAAGAGCTGAAAGCGGCCATGACTTTTAGACAAATTCATTCTATGCTGCTTTACATTGCACAGTGCGACAAATACACCCGAAATACACAAGTGTTACTGGATATCTGAGGGAGTAAATACGACCCAGCGGGGTCAAACAGCCCGGCAGGCGTAAACCTGCCCCCTGCTGTCTGTCAGCATCTCAGCAGCAGCTGATTCAATAGATTCCTCCTGCGTCAGCCAGCATGTCTGTCTGATGGAGGATGAAGAACAGAGGCCGGAGGACAGATTTAGTCCGAGAACCTCGCTGATCTTCACGTCACTGCATTCAAATAAACCAGGGGTCTGACTGGATGAAGGTCTGCTTATAACTTCAAAGGTAGTCGTGGTCTCTGTGAAACGCTGCAGGACATTTTTAAAGTACAATATTCATCAGAAATCAAGGCAGGATTTTATAAGATGGATGGACGTCACGGTGTGAGATGGTCCATTATCTGACCAGCACAGACTCAAACCATTCATTGTGAAGTGGAGAGAAAAAAAAACACCAAACATGGCAGAGCTGCTGAAGACTCAAACAAGAAAGGTTCGAATTTATGCAAATGTCCTCTGACACAACCAGGCGGCTGGTTTGGGTTCTCTGATGAGCAGAAGATGGAAAGATGATCGTCGCCACCAGGATGTGAAGAAGAGGAAAAACGAAGGACAGAAACACGTTGGCTGGGAGATGAACTGACTCATGCAACCAGTCCAACTGTCCAATCAGAGCCGAGTATATCACCTATGAGCTTCGTGCTCTTCAGAAACAAAAGGCTTGTCGAGTCTGAGAACAGCTCAGACGTCCTCCAGCTGTTTCTGGGGGATCTTGAAGCCAAGACCTGATGGTATGAAGTCCGGCTGTGTTCCGGGTCTGAACCACCTAAACTACAGTGGTTCTGAGCTCCTTAACTAATAATTCACACCAAGACATCAGTGTTCAACGAGCATCCATCCGTCTGATCCTGTCGCAGGCCTCACTGCTCGAGCTGATGTGGATTGTGTCCAAAAAAAATAAAAAAAAATAAAAAAGCTCCAGAAATGCAGCTGATGAGAGTTTGAAGCCAAACCGCCCTGCAGAAAGAGCCGAGTTGTACCTGTGATGATCTTCTGGTTGAAGCTGAACCCAGAGCTCATGACTCTGGTCGTCTCATCTTGGTCCCACGAAAACGAGTCACGTGCCAACTTTCTTCGGACCATCACACAAAACATTTAAATATCATTCAACTTGTCAGCAGTTGTCAGGTTAGTTCCAAGTTCTCTCGGTACCTTTGAAATGAGGGTTTTTAAGTTTCTCAGGTCCTCTGTGGTGTTTAAGTGTCTTTACAGTCAGGAGGAGATGATCGCCCTCCGGTCCACCAAACCAGAAACAGCATCATTCAAAATGTCAAACTTTTCCTGTTTTCTGTTCTGCAGGAATCAACATTCCAGCAGAAACAGCAGCATCAGTGTCAGGAAGCGTCCACCGCTCACAGAGAGACGTCCTCCCATCGTTGTCCACAATCAGATCTTCTTTCTTCAATCCAGAGACCAAATCTTCTTCAGTGTTTCTCGGATTAAAGATGGTTCCATCTGTTTGTGCTCCTGATCACAAAGATGTCAAACTCACAGAAACCTGAAGAGCTTCAGTTCAAAATGTTTTCAAAGCTGTAGGAGATGATGTGAATCTCAAGACTTTTGGTTTGTGGAAAACATACAGCACTTTGAAGTGAAGCTTTTCATTTTCAACACACCTATAAACAAACAGCTTTCCCCCGCCGCCACCTGGTGACCGCTTCCTGTCATTACACCCGTTTTCCTTGTGAATCAACACAAAGCTTCCTCCTGTTCAGTTTCACATCAACATTATTACTCCTGATGAACAGCAGGATGATCGTGTGACATCACAGGAAGGTATTAACCTGGACTGAGCGACACAAACATCTATAAGATGGAAAAGAGCTGAAGAGTCAGGACATTTACCTCGTTTGGTCACGTGACCAGACAGCTGCTGTCTGCTGATTTTTTATTTTGTAAAGTTTACAAAATAAGCGTCAAATCTTCTAATTATCTTTCATAGTGGTGGAATGTAACCAAGTACATTTACTGCACTTAAATATAATTTTGAATTTTGGAAGCCAATGATATATTTGTTCTTTTTGCAGTTAGTTTGCAGATTCAGATTATTAATACAAAATATAAATTAACTCAATTATTTATTCTATAAACTACCCAGCAGTAAATAAACTACCATCTGCTACATTAAAGGTATAAACACATGAATGCATCAGTAAATATAATCCAGTAATATCATATATATTATTCTGCACGACGAGTACTTTCATATTTTGATGCTACTCAAGATTTTATATGCAGGAGTATTTTTACACTGTGGTATTATTGAAGATCTGAATACTTCTTCCTGCACTGATCTTTCTTTCACTGCTGAACTGGCAATTCTGGGATTTAAACCTTTGTCCAAACTCAAGGAAACAGAAACAGAGTCTACAGCTCAACTTCAGAGACTGGTGACCCCAAGTGGCAGCAGGAGGTAACTGCATGCGGAGGACTTCATTACCCAGAAATCCTGTCTGGTGTCTGACAGTCACGGTGATCAGGAGACTCTTCAGATTTCACTTTTCAGGTGTCGGTGACAATCAAACGTTCGTTGTCTTCACTTTAACAAGATGGCCGAAGTGAAGAGCGTCAGTCTGCCGTCAGTGACTCAGAGACGCGTCATCACAGGACATCAGGACCGAACAAGTGCGTTCGTTTCCTCACGTCAGACATGAGCATTAAACAAAGAAGAAACCTGCAATACGTTGATCAGGAGGAATGTGACAATAAAGTGGACGGATTCAAACATTATTCACTTTCCAGCATCGAGGGAGAGAAATATATGGAAGTTCATTAGCGACCAAACTACTGAGCGAGCTCAAAACTAATTCAAACAGTCCACATTCATCGACTGAGGCCGATTTCTGTTGTTAAACTTTTCTAACACATGAATAAACATTTTCATCTTTTCATTTTATAATAACAAACTTAAATTGTGGAAATGTCCCTTTAATTTTTGAAGCTACATGAAGAACATTTTTGATATCTTAAAATTAGTCCATGTTCACTTTGAGACTGAGACCAACCAGCTGTTGTTCAGCTTCATTTTCTTTTCACAGTGATTGATGTTTTCATAGATTTTTAAAAAATGTTTACAGCGTTATAGAGAGCCAGTCATGACATCACTTCCTGTCTAGCCTCTGATCCACCTGGAGTTTACTTCCCATATTCTCAGATAAATCAGCTTCACTACAGCAGAAAGTCAAACAACGATTCCTTTGTGAGCACAGAAACACAACTACAGCTCTCGTGAAGATTTGCCAGCATTGGAACTTCATTGTAACGTGGTAATTTTCCAGATTTGTGTCTAAAATCCTCTGCAGACACGTGAACTAACCACAGACACCTCGACTCGCTCATGGACGCACCTCGTCTGTCGAGCCACGAAGGTCTGGGGGCTGATGGGAAATGGGTGCTCGTTACAGGCCACTAAAAAACATGATCTAAACACATGAAGTGAAACACGCAACGCACAGTTCAGAGATTTTAAGTCATGACAATTGTTACAAATGTCAGTGGGCTTTTGAATGAGCTTTTCTTACTTCTAAAGCAGAATCTGGAAGTTCTGTTTTCACTTCGGCTCTCTAGAAAAGCAGTAAAACAGAATTATTGTTATGAACCAGCATCGATAATTGTGGGACTGTATCCGGCCCTCTACTCGGCCTGAAGATTAAATTATAACTTTTTGCTCAGTCGGTAGTTTTTGGTCACTAATGACCCTCCGTACAGCCTGTAAGGAAAACAGCACGAATAAAACATCAGCCTCCATCCAGAATGTTCAGCTTGTATTTACACTCCTGGAAGTACACATCAAGTGCTAACACAGTATTACTGTGTACTCACAATACTTTTCCTCTGGTTAACACACACACACACACACACACACACACACACTCTGTGCGGAGGAGGTTGTGTGACGCATCATCACAGCCTCGTCTGTCTGTCTGTCTGTCTGTTTGTTTGTTTGTTTGTCCGGGGGAGTCCTGACTCCAGAGTTTCACCCCCCCAACCTCCCTTTTTTCTCAGTCACCACAGCAACAGTCCCACACACTCTGTCCGTCATATGTGGTTGGCATGGCAACCTGCTCCCCCGTTTGTTGCTAGGAGAAGCAGAACGGTGGCCTTGCAGGAGGTCAGTGTTTGTCGCTCTGAGAGGAGAAAAATGTAAAAGTACCTACAAAGTGTTTCAGGTCCAGCCGGCTGCTGGGATCTGATGCTGCTGCTGGAGACTGAACGATTACTGACGTTTACGCTCTTTCTGCTTCCCTGAAATTAAAGATTTGACAGGAAGTAAAGCTTTTACTGTGAAACTCACCGGCTGGTTTTATCATTCGCCTGCTGAAGTTGATGTTTGGAGGAGAAATAAACTGACGTCTTCAGATCACCTTTCAGACCTTATTAGTGTTTCCTGAATGTTTCGACTTGTGAAAAGAAAAAGAAAAAAGTGCAGCACTCGTCCGTTCGGTCGTCCTCCTTCGTGACGAGCGTCCTCTCCCACTGACATCAAACGCCTCAGCTCGGCTCTGGAGGAAAATCACCTCAGCCAATCAGAATCAGGTTTAACAGAAAAGGTTTAAAGGAGGATGTCAGCCTGCTACCCATGATGCTTCATGTCCGTCTCCAGCTACACACTTCGTATAAAACCTGATTCTCGCCTCCTTACGCCGCCTCTTCCTGTTTGCTTCCCGTTTGGTCCTGCGGCTCTGGCCGCTGGTTGTTTCCGCCGCCGTCACCGTTCTTCTTGCTTCCCTCTCTGGTGCCGTCGCTGGTCTTGGAGGATGTGACCTTTAAGCTCTTTGACGTCTTGGTCCCGCGGATCTTCTCCTTGTTGGCACCTTCCAGAGGCAGCGTGGGGCTGGAGTGCGCCCTCTGCAGGCCACCATCGTCAAACAGCCGCGACTCGAAGGCCGACAGGTCCTCGTCTCCACTGGACAGTTTGGCCCGAAGCAGCATGGCGTACGTACCGTACCGGGTTTTCTGTAAAGGAGGACGGAGACGAGAGACGGCGGTTAATGACACAAACGTCAGGTGGTATCAGTGATGTCACGGCAGCAAAATCACTGACAGAGTCAAGTTTACACAGAAATACTGTGTAATAAAGTGCCTGTGTCTGTTTACTTCAACAAAATACTGTTAAATAAAATAAAACCTGCAGGAAACAAATGGCAATAATATGAGTTCGTTATTTCTGCTTAAGATTCCGAGGTGGTCTGATTTCAGTTTTTATGAGTTCCGTTTGCTGTCAGACGCAAAGGACATCAGGAAACTGACCGTCTCCTTTAGTAAAGTAAATTAACATCTAGTACAGTAATACTACAAAGTAATTCTTGAAATACTACATATTTTTCTTGCAATTGTATGACTTTAATATTATATTGGCCCTCTATGTTTACCTGCTGTGAAAGAAGAATTTTCAGTTTTGGCTTTACTGTATTTTCTATATGCAGACGACACTCAGCTGTACGTGTATGTCCGAAAACATTTTCTCTTCAAGGCGGCAACATTTGACTCTATTGTTCATATTAAGAATCCTGCTTTTATCTTCCAGCCTTCCAGCCTCGATGACTCGACTCATTCAACTAAGAAAACTGTAGCTTTGCTTTTCCAAACCGATGCTGTTGCTCCTGTACCGCTCACCGTCTGCTGTTACCTACTTATGTACAGAAGTCATTTTTTTCTATCTTTACCTGAACTCATCGTGTCTGTTTTTATTATTTCATCAGACTTCAGACTGAAGAACAGAAGATGTTTCAGTCCTGCTTTCTTCTGCATTGCGACACAAAAACACGTGACAGTTAGCTGATGGATTAGCTCTCTGCAGGCTACAGAAAGTAAACACCAGACTGGTCCTTTAACTGAGCTCCATGTTCCCGACACACTGTGTTTGTGCCTCTGCAGCCTGTTTGACACCCGACAGGCTGTGATGAAGAAACGAGACAGAAGGAGCTGCAGAGAAACTGCAGTCTGTCTGTCAGCAGTTCCATTCAGGCCTCAGAGCGATTTCACTGCATGTTTAACTTCAGGAGGAAAAATAGGAGAGGAACAGCTGTGGAACATGAAAACTAATAAACACAGGTACTCAAGTACAAGTACTCCTTTACTGAAGTAAAAACACTGTGAAAATACTCCACTACAAGTAAAAGTCCTGTATTCCAAACCGCACTTAAAGGTGTGTGAACATTATCCACTAAATGTAGTTGAAGTATCAAAGTAAAAGTTTTCAAGTAGTGGAGTCGGTGTTGATGTTCCTGCTGCATTAATGTTTCAGGTTGAGCTCATTTACATCCTGTTGGCTGGTTTCATCTGCAGCAATGCATCATGGTCTATGAAATCATCACCAAAGAGTTTCTTTATCTGAAGACGGAGGATTTTCTCTCTTCGTCCTTCAGTCTGTCACAAACATCTGAACATACGAGGTTTTCACTGCACAGGAAGTAACTAGAGCAGTCAGATACACTGCAAAAAATATCTCTGAGGTGTGGAGTAGAAGTAGAGAGAATCAAGTAAAGTACAAGTACCTCAAATTTCCACTTAAGTACTAATTTAGTAAACGTACTCAAACACTGTCACATACACGACTTACATTTGTACTGTAAAGAGAAAAACTTAGATTTTTGTGCAGCAACTCTGGGAGTTTATCTTCAAGTAAACACTTAGTATATATATATATATATATATAAAGTACAGCTGCACTACAGGAAAATACAAGTATTACAGTACTATTACAAGTAAAAACACAATAGCTAAGGAAGCACTCATTTATCATTTAATCAGCTCTAATAAATTGAAGCTGCAGTTCACTCAGGTGTGTGACGTGTGCTCTTGTATCTATCCATCTTTGTGAGGAACACATCCTGTTTGAGGGTTGGACCTGGATTTATTACGTCAGTGAGGCTCCTCACCAGAAGAAGAAACATTTTTTGTGCGGATGTATTTTGTTGAATGAATGAATCCCCTCACCTCGAACTCCAGGTACTCCTGCCGGAGTTTCTGCTCCTCCAGCTCGCGACCTTTCACCTTGTGGTCCGGTGTGGAGGCCGTGAGGTCGGCCAGCTCGGAGGAAACCGCCCTGAACCGGTTCTCATGACATTTGACCTGCTCTTCCTGTCGGGACAGATGATAAAACTCAACACTGTCCTGCTGTGAAGCAAAGGATTCTCAGTGAAACCTGATTACTGCTCAGTGTGACAGAATAAACGTGGACTCAAGTATTAATACCAGTTTTCTCTGTGGATCAGAGTCTGTACCTGGGACAGCTTGGTGTTGGATCCCGGCAGCAGAGGACGGCTGAATCTCTTCTGGGAGCCGATCGCCGCCGGGAATGGTGGAGCCGAAAACATGGCCGCCACCACGTTGATGCGCGTGATCCACGACTGCATCTGTTCTGCATTCCTGCAGGAAAACACGGAAACACTAACTTGCTGTTTTGTGTGTGAGCGATGTAAAGACATGTGCTGACAGTGAAACACTCCTATTTGGGATAATCGTCTTCTGGATTTTGGCACTGCAGTTCCCATCATGCTTTGGGTTATAAACAAGTAGGCCAACGTTCCCATAGATAAATAGTCAACTGTATTCTGACTTTTAAATATAACTTCTTTACATTTTGGAGAATCTGCACTTCCTGTTTGTGCTGTAACCATGACATCAAACATCAACCTTTGACACTGAAGAAAACATCCAAACTTAATGGAAACAGTCAGCCAGCATTGATCCTTACGGGGCCTGGAACAGGAAGACCCTCCAGTCGGCCGTCCTCAGGTAGAAGACGTTGGGTCTCTTGCTGTAATCAGCTGCTCTCATGGCCAGAGAGTGATGGATGGACACTGCGTTCTTCACGTCCTCCTCCGTCAGCTCTCGCTCCGCACGGTATTCATCCTGTGTCAGCCAATCACAGAGCAGCGTCGTATCAGCATCCAATCATGTTCAAACCTGATGCAAGTATGCTCAGAAACGTCAACTACAGGTCCCAGAATGCATTTTCTTCAGGACTAGAAGCTCGCAGCAGCGTTATGTTGCTGCCACATTTAATAATAAAAAAATCTGCTCCATTTTCTCAAAGTAGCAAGATCATTTTTTATGTTATAACAAGATGTCTTTAATTAGTTAAAGAAACTTTTCTTCTAACCATGTACATCCTGTAGGGTACAGTGTCATGTTTTAACACCAGGTGGAGGTAACGTTTATCATATATATCAGGAAATGTTTGTTTAAATGAGATGTGCTAAGTGTCGTGTTAAAGCATAATACTTGGTTTGCAGTGATAAGGAGAAAAATGTGTCATTATAACATAAATATCTTGTTAGAATGTGAAAAGGATTTTATTTCTTGTTATTACTACAAAGCAAATTATTCTGTTTTAACAAAAAACATATTATTTTATTGCAAAACCTTCTCGTTATTACACAAAATTAAATAAAGGAAACCACCAGTCTCAATTTTAACAGCATTAATTATTTTTGCCTCTTTTCCTGGTTTTGACAACGTATGAAAGTTTCTTGTTAAAACAACATACTAACTTTAGCACATCAAAAGACATTTAAACCCTCAAAATCTTTAAAATTTTAGATTGTCATGATGCGATGAAAATATATAAAACAATGCAACAACAACAGAAATGGTGTCGGGTTTAAATCAGAGAAAATTGTGTAACTGTGTGCGTTGTCTCTCTCTGTCTGACCCAGATGTTTGTCCTGTTCTGATATATATTCGATCTGGGACACACACGCAGTTAAAAATAGACAGACAGTGTGGAGAAAGTGGCATGTGTGAACCAACAGGGCTGCTGGGAAATGTAGTTCAGATGTTTACCTTCTGCAGGTAGAGTACCAGACCCTTCAGCATGGCGTAGAAAGACTTCCACCCCCTCTTACCCCGTGGAGCTGGGAGAAACAAGGTATCATGGGAGACCACACTTTAAATGTAAGTTTTCATGCATCCTAATTAGAATATCATGGAAAAGTTCATTTATTTCAGTAATTCAATTCAGAAAGTGAAACTCATTATATAGATTCATTACACACAGACTGAAATATTTCAAGGCTTTATTTCCTTAAATTTTGATGATTATGGCTTACAGCTAATAAAAAACCCAAATTCTGTATCTCAGAAAAGTAGAATAGTAAATGAGACCAATAAAAAAAGGATTTTTAATAAAAAAAATGTCAGCCTACTGAAAAGTATGTTCATGTATATGCACTCAATACTTGGTCGGGGCTCCTTTTGCATGAATTGCTGCATCAATGCGGCGTGGCATGGAGGCGGTCAGCCTGTGGCGCTGCTGAGGTGTTATGGAAGGCCAGGTTGCTTTGAAAGCGGCCTTCACCTTGTCTGCATTGTTGGGTCTGGTGGCTTGAAATATTTCACACTGTGTGTAATTAATCTAAACAATATGAGTTTCACTTCCTGAATTGAATTGCTGAAATAAATGAACTTTTCCACGATATCCTAATTCATTGAGATGCACATGTACATGGTGTCTCAGTAATCAGGGGCCTCAGAAACCTCAGCTATAATATATAACTGTAGTCACTTGGTGATCATAATTATGATATCTGATATCACTGTTTTGTATAATTTGGCCTAATGGACGCATGTAAGTGTCAAATAAAAGAGGACCCAGGATTGAGCCTTGGGGAACTCCACACACCATGTTGGACCACTCAGATGCAAAATTACTAACTGAGACAAAATATATTTTCTGTCCTGAAGATATGACTTGAACCACAACACATCAAAAGCAGCGTGACTCGTAATGTTACTCTGTAGGACAACATACTGCACGTCTTTCTCTGTGAAGGACTTTCTGGCAAACAAAAGCAATATATAGAATAGAATACATTCATACATATCCCCATATAACAGATAACATTAAAGAACAATGCTTTATGCAGTTACCACTTCAATGCTTTTCTACATATTGGGTTGTAATAAAGTCAGAAGAAGAAAATAATGGGTCTGTGAACAAATAAACAATTAATTAATAGGAGGAGATGAAGGAGGAGACAAAGAAGAAGGAGAAGAAGAAGAAGCAGAAGAAGCAGAAGAAGAAGAGATGACGAAGATGAAAGAATTACGTACTTCTTTTTCCATCGGGGTCAGCGTGGACTTTGCGGACCAGGAAGCCGTTCTTGTAGAGCTCGCCATCGGCCTGATGGGCGACGCCCACCAGCGGGTTTCCCCCACTCCCCAGTCGTTTCATGGTGTGGGAGGCGGAGTCTGTTCGAACATCAGCCAGTTCCGACATGGACTTCCTCAGCTCCTCCTCATCACTTCACAAGATGGAGGACAGAAGGAATCAATGAAACTGACCGGCTGGTTATCGGTGACAATCATTGCCAAATATTTATGACATACATGATATTTGGATTATTAAGCTTCAGCAAGCAGTAGAGCTCCATCACAGAGTAACAGCAATGTATTTAATGAGAGGAGACGGTTTAAGCCATCATCTAGTAACTGCACTGATAAAGAGATGAGATGGATCAGGATGTGATTATTGATCAATCACATTATAAGTCATCAGAGCAGCATGAAGCAGTGTAGAAATGTTTCAGAAACAAATATGTGGAAAATCAATACTTCTGACCACCTACACTTCCTAACTTCCTAAAGGAAACCCTGTTAATTTCATGATCTCATCACCTCATCTATTAAGTCATCTTCTCTTTTACCTAAATCGTGTATTTATTGACGCTCATCATATTTTGTTTCGTCGTCTCATCTCATCATTTCTTTTAAACCAAATGTTGAGCTTAAGAAGATCAACATGCAGACAGGAAAAGAAAAGTGAAGAGTTAAAAAAGAACGAGGCTGAAGAGGAAGGAGGACAGATGCTACATGCATATACGACGCCTGCATGTGTGTGTGTGTCCACAGTCAAGTATGGGCGTTGGGATGCTGACCTGTAATTACAGCGAGGGAAGGAAGCAGGGAATGGTTACCATGGCAACAGAGGCTTAAATAAGAGAGTCGGGGCAGCAGGGACACACACACACACACACACAGAAATGTGCAGACAGAGCTGAAAGATGTAGATTAAGATGTTTGCACATGCTGTTGATGGTTCACACTGGAGCAGGAAACTCACATGGTCCACTGAAGCTTCTCGTTCTTGATGGAGCTGTACAGAGTCTGCAGAGACACAACACACACTCAGTTATATACAGCATAAATATATATATATATATACACACACATACATACACGTGTCTGATATATACTGAATATGTGGACTTGTGGGATCCTTGGCTTTTTATTACTTTAATCTGCAGATATAAAAACAAAAACACAGATGCTTCTGAGCTGCAATCAGTTAATTTCACTCTGCTGTCGTTCCAACAGGGGGGTCAGGAAAGGGAGGGCAGGTTAGATTTACTGGGAGAGCAGGGGAGGGTATTAACATTTTATTATCCAGGATTTATATTTTTATATTTGATTATTTCTTCATGGGATTTATCAGAAAAGACAAAAAAAGGTGAAAATGTTTCACTATCTCAAATTGTACCCGTTCAAATCTGTCAGATTATTTTGAGATATTAGGGGGAGGGTCCGAACAAATTATCCATTATTCTCACTGTTTCAGAAATTGAAATGCAAGGTTCAGCACCAACGTGTTTTGGGGTCTAATTAAACTAATTCACTGTTAAGCAGCTGTCACAGAAACCTACACTTCCTGAAGATGTTTCACATTAAAAGCCTTCCAGCAGCTCACAATGCAGAGTTCAATGGGAGGATTTTAACGTGAAACTACGCAGGAAGTGTTAAGGCTCACTGATCTGAGCTTAACAGTGAAGTAGAAGTGACTGGAATCAGGACTCGTAATCCCTGAATAGAAGATCAACACCTTCCATCTGTGAGGATGAAATTAGAACGACTAAAGGTCAGAAAATAATCCACACCCTCCAGCCAATCACAATCATTCTTGGTGGACGTCGAAAACTAGAACCAATTGGAAACAATTGGTCACTAAAAACAGTATTGGTGTCAAAAGTCACTTCTGCTTTGCCATTTTCTTTTAAACCGCTTCCTGCTAAAACGGCGGGATGGTCAAATATGAGAAAATGAGCTGTGAGATTAGATTGAAGCTCGAAGGGCGTAAGTCTGCTTTAACGTTTCTGCAGGAACAGCGACGGAAAAAAAGAGCAAAGTAGTGAATGAAACAGTATTTGTGTCACTGAAACTCAACACTTTCTGCACAGAGTTTCACACAATGACATTTCATAACACTGATGAAACGACGAGGTTCAAATCAGATGATGTGAAATGAGGTGACATTCAACGTTTACCAGCAGCTTAACAGCGATCAGAGTTGAGTCTGTTACTGAGGAGAAAACTGCAGGACGTGTCGAGTTTAACTGACGATATCTGAACAATGAACAAACAAAACAGCAAAGTAGTAAAATAAACGGTGAGAATGAAACTGAATTAACCACGTGACACGTTATAGCAGGATACGGGTCCGTTTTGTTTTGACCTGGCCTTTATTAGGGGCGGCCCTTTAACTGATGAGCAAACACCCAAACTGTAAATATCATGTGGTTTAAAATGCCACATGGTGGCGACATTGATAACAAAAAGATTTTCCCCCATCAGGTCCAAACCATTTTCAAACAACACGCTTCAATAAACGAAAGGCTTTTAATGTCACTTTGCTTTTTACGGGTTTTTCTGTGACCAGGATTTGCTGCACGTGAACTTTGACCCTGGCCTGTGGATTCCTTTTGCGTTTATGTCACATGTCCTCTCTAAAAGTCAGAGCATGTTATAGCATCACATAGCAAGACCTAAAACTCAGACTGCATTTCCAGGCTCTACCTTCTTCTTGCGGCTCTGCCGGTGTTGCTGTCCGTCCTGGGTTTTCCCCAGCAGGTCGGGGAAGGCCAGCGGTTTGAGGGAGCGAGAGCGCGGCGTTCTGGGATACCTGAACGGGTCGGTGTCCCTCGAGTCCCGCCCACTCCGGACCGAGCAGAGCGACCGCGACCGCATGCGGCCTGACGAGTGGATGCTGTTGACGCCAATCATCGTGGTGAGTTTAGAGTTCAGAGGAGGAGCATCTGATTTGTGTCCAGATCAGGTTTTTAAGGTAAAAAAAGAAAGTTTCTTAATGGGCAGAAAGAAGGTGCACAGATATGGCTTGTAGAAGAGAGGACGACCTCTACATGACCTCCAGATAATTCAAAAATGAAAATCTCCAGGCGTTTCCCTCTTTGACCTGCAGCCAGTGAGTCCAGCTGCTTTATGTGAACCCAGGAACAGATCTGACTCCCCTCTGACAACTCGATCCAGGTTTGAAGGAGTTAAATTAAAACCACGACAGCATCAGCTGAGCAGCCGCACATGAAGTCTGGATGTGAGCGGACCAGCTGGGGCTGCTGCATTATGGATCCGGCATTTAAACACAGCGGATCCGGATCATAATCCTGCAGGCTGACAGCCGGCGGCTCGCCCTGCTGTTTGGAGGTCAGAGCTGCAGGTCACTGCGGACTGCAGGAGTCATGGCTCCTTTAAAAGACTTATGTTGGAAAATTCATATTTGGGCAATTTTATACACTATTTTCTATAAAAATAAATTATACGTCCAATAATGGCTGCAAATAATGAAAATGTTTTGTTATTACTCAATAAAATAAAGACAGATTTTCATCTGGAGGCGACCAACAGACAAAAACCTAAATATTTGCAGATATATCAGCAAATTTATATTTTTATTAGAGAAATAACTTCAAAAATACAATTAGTTTTATGATTAACAAAGAATCAATGAAATGGTTGCTGTTACGTTAAATTCTGTCACTGAAATAAGTTTGAAATATTTTCTGGAGGAAAAATAAACATTCAGACAGTAAAAGGTTTTTTCCGGCTCGGACTTCCTGCTCAGAGCGTCACGGCAACAAACCGTGTGTGTGTCGAATCCCTCAGTGATGCAGAAGCAGGGACGCGTGATTCATCAGCTCACACTCAAACATTCACTCTGAAAATATCCAAACCACAACTCTGATCTGCTTCTTCTTCTCCTGGTTTAGCAGTTTTCCAAAATGTGAGCATCTGTTGTCAAACTGGCTGTTGAACGCCGCCTCCTGATGCGGCGGCGGAGGAGGAGAATCCCCGGACTGCAAATAAAGCTGCGTGACGGAGGAACAGCATCAGCAGCACCGGCAGCTCGCTCTCACATCCAAAACATTCACAGAAAAAGAGAAGAAGAAGAAAAGAAAAAACAGGATGGCAGGGTCGAGCGAGCACACCCACACATGCAGACAGAGAGAGAGAGAGAGAGAGAGAGAGAGAGCACCCCGAAAACTGACGTCAGCTTCCTCCTGAGACGCCACAACCAGCCCCGACTGAAGATGGAGGGGTGATGGAGGCAGAGAGGGTGGAGGTGGAGAAAAGGAGAGAGGGAGGGATGAGCTGATGGGGAGAACAGAGAGAGAAAAAGAGGAGAGTTTCTCCTGTTGCACTCTGGGAACAAAAATATCGCCCCAAAAAAAGGAGAGAATCCCCCCTTCCTCCTCCTCAGATGTTGATGTCTTCACTCCCTCTTCTTCTTCTCTTCCTTCATTTGTTGTCGCCTTCGTCCTGCAGGAGAATCCCTCCTTCAGGTGAGCTCACTCCTCCTCCTCCTCCTCCTCTCTGCTGAGAGACTCTGAACTGTTGAGTGTCGCTCGCCCTCCCTCCTCTCCCTCTCCCTCTCTCTCTTTTCCCTCGCTCTCTCAATGCGCATTTTCTCTGAGCAGCAGCAGCCAATGAGAGCGCAGGGATGGGAGCTTCAGCCCGCCTCCTGCTCTCCCTGCGGCTGTCAGTCATGATGGAGGATCCACAGCGAATCAGGACGTCTGGATACATGATTATTGATTCAATCACTAAATGCAGATTGAATGAAAAGGTAAAATCAGATTTAATTTATATTTTACATTTAAAAGCAAAGATCCACTTTTTGTGTTAAAATTGATTTTTACATTTATATTTAATTTTGTTCATATTTAACATGTAGAATTTTACTATTTTGATATGTTTCAATATTAGATATACAAGTTAAATAAAGACATAAGTTTCATGCTATATTTATATTCTGTATAATTAATATATTTCTGAACTTGATACTTTACACTAAATTAAATCTATAATACTTTGACCCTGTTTTAATATTTTATATATTATATTTTAAACTATATCTAATTTACATTTAAACACATCAATGTTTTTTTATATTTCATAGTATATATTTCATTTTATTCATTAATCCATTTGATCTTCTTCTAATTTTATTTACATTTTGAATATTTATAATACTACATTTGGTGTAATATTTGTTGTATGTGTCCAGATGTTATTTCATCCTGCAGAAATTCATTTCTGCAGCGATCGACGAGCTTTCGTGTCGCCACAAAGATTCAAATCAGAGTCGCGAGGAAGAAACAAAAAGTGCAGAGATTCTGTTCACAAACAAGAATCAGCAGAGAAAACACACTTTAAATTAATCTGCTGCAACACTCGTGGTTTCAGGTCCTCTGAAAGGCTTTTGATTATTATTATTATCAAATATTGGAAACTTAAATTGGGACAAACAGTAAACTGGGCTGCCAACAATGATGATTTTTGATAATTACTCTATAAATTAAAGACAAATCTCTGTCTCGACGTGAACAACGGAGAAAAAACTGCAAATACACATAGTTTCATGATTAACAAAGAATAAAGTGTTAGAAGGAAATAAGTTACGTTTTTATATTGTCAAAGTGAAGTCTGCTTTAAATTACATCAACACACACACACACACTCCAAACTGTGTGTGTGTGTTTAATCCCTCAATAAAGTAGAAGCAGTGATGTGTAACTCATCAGCTCACACTCACAAACATTCAATCCAAAAATATCCAAACCACAACTTCCTCCCAACAGGAGAAGCAGGTGAGGAGGAAGGGGCGGCGCCAGTGACGTCACCTGCTTCTCCGCAGCCTCATTGGCTGAAACACGTACACGATCAACACTTCACAGTCAGCTAGTGTGTAGTGAGCCCAAACTCGAGCTCGCTGCTCTGAGCTGTCACTCAAAAACCCATCAGCCAATGGGGACGCACCCCCGAAATAACACACACACACACTCGTTCAGCCAGTTGGTCATGAAGAGATTAAATTAGTGCATCTGCCCTTTTCTTTGTCTGCTCTGACAAACACAGGCCGAGGATCCCTTTGTGTGTCTGTGTTATTATTGTGTGTTGTTATTGTGTATGTGTGTGTCAGTCGTACCTTCAGCACATCTTTGGGGAAGTCTTTTCCATCGTTGAGACCTTCCAGGTTGGAGATGAACTGACTGCAGGACATCCTCTTCCCCACGTTCTACACACACAGACACACACACACAGACACACACACAGACACAGACACAGACACAGACACAGACACACAGACAGACACACACACACACAGACAGACACACACAGACACAGACAGACACACACACAGACAGACAGAGACACACAGACAGACACACACAGACACACACAGACACAGACACAGACATTTATACAACCAGACCTTTTCATAGAAGATAATATGGGGGCCAGACTTTCAGAGGAAGTTATTTTTACAGTATATATACAGTCAGGTCCATAAGTATTTGGACAATTGACTGACTGACTGTTCCTTCGTTATTTCATGACAAATTAAGCAGATTAAAGGTCTGGAGTTGATTCCAAGTGTTGAATATACATTTGGTAGCTGTTCATGGGAAATATAAACGGACCTATCAGACAGCAGAAACCAAATCAACTATTTGGTACTTTCTTGCACTGGTGAGCTCAGCAACATCCAAAGGCCTGGAGGACCACAGGAGACAACTGAAGTGGATGATTGCAGACTTCTCTCCTTGGTGAAGAAGAAGAACCTTTTCACAACATCTAGCAGATGAATAAAATCAGCTACACGTTGCTGCGTCGCCTCACATGAAACCTCAGCTGTGATCGTGTCCCACACACACACACACACACACACACACACACTCACACAGGAAGTGTGTGCGTGATTAGACGGCTTGTTGCCACGTCAACGGCCATCACTTCCATAAACAAGTTAGCAGAAGCACGTCACCTCACTGACTCACTGACTTCACACCGTGGTAACATTAGGACTGTGGAAGACCATGACCTGCAGCTGAGAGCTCCGGAGGAAAGTGTTAACAGCAAGCAGAGCTTCTTTGACTTTTAGCACAGAGACAGCAGACCGCAACAACAACTTACTTACTATTTATTAGCTACACTTTCACTTTTAACTGCTGATGAGTCAGATGTGTCGCAGGCGTTTGAGGATCCGTTGAGGGCTAAACAGGAAATAAACATTCGATTACTTGGCCTCTCCGTCACACTCACTTCTCTGACTTTAACACTGTGCTGTCACAGAGCTTTGGGTCATCGCTGCTGTTTACCAGTTAAACCGAAACACCGGCTCAAATGGTTGCTACTTAACGTTTGGACACTTTGCATAGTGAAAGTGTAGCTAATGAATAGCAAGTAAATTGTCGGGATGCTAGACGAAGCCATCTAAATATTCAGGTGTTGTCTTCAACTCCAAACATGTCTCAGGACTCAGCTGTCAATCAAGGTTCAGAGGTCATTGAAAGTGACCAATCATGAGAGGGCCAGTGCCTCCCCCTGGTCTCCGCCCCCAAACTGTCAAAAGTAGCTGGATTCGAGCTGAGCAGCGTGACCGCACTGCTTAGGTCTCCACACGGTGGCGCAGTTGTCTGCTGCTCGCTGTGTTTAGTTTCTCGCTCACAGCTGCAGGACCAGCTCTCGGCTGAGCGTGTTTTATCACCGACTTCTGCCATAAATCTAACGCCATACGTTTGTGTTACTTTCTGGATCTTGTCCCACAATCATCAATAGCAGCACCAATACTGAAACTTTGACCCTGTTTTACTGATTTAACTGCTATAAAAACATTCATTTGTGATTAATACAAGGAGTCATTGATTCTGATCATCAGCTGATTAAAGAACAAGGATGAAAGATTCAGTCTGACTCACGTTTCCATGAAGGTCTGTGTTCAACAACATGACGGCACAGGTCAGAGTGTGGACGCTGTCTGAGAGACAGACAGGTGGGAGAGAGAGAAACGCTGTGTTAAGATCATGATACTGCAGACAGACAGACAGACAGAGAGAGAGACAGAGAGAGAGACAGAGAGACAGAGAGACAGACAGACAGACAGAGAGAGAGACAGACAGAGAGAGACAGACAGACAGAGAGACAGAGAGAGAGACAGAGAGACAGACAGACAGACAGAGAGACAGACAGAGAGACAGACAGAGAGAGAGACAGACAGACAGACAGACAGACAGAGAGAGAGAGAGAGACAGAGAGAGAGAGAGAGAGACAGACAGAGAGAGAGACAGACAGAGAGAGAGACAGACAGACTTGCTTCACATTTTTTATACAGGTCTGTAAATGTGTTTTGCATCAGACTGATGCCTTCAGCTTTAAAATATAACAACAATTCTTCTCGGGGGAAATATTGGCCCCCTGG
>JAVQJF010087482.1:0-14900 GCA_036023855.1 Gadopsis marmoratus
ATGTGTAAAAATAGGGCCCAGTTTATAAATACCAGAATTACCCTTTCAGCCCAATTTGTCTTTATAATTTAATTAGAAA
Source organism: Gadopsis marmoratus (assembly GCA_036023855.1). NCBI lineage: Eukaryota > Metazoa > Chordata > Actinopteri > Centrarchiformes > Percichthyidae > Gadopsis > Gadopsis marmoratus. The sequence goes on from JAVQJF010087482.1 coordinate 80, forward strand.
TCAACACACAAAAAAATACTTCACACTGCAAACTATGAAATCAAACCAGAATTTTGAAATCAAACTCATTTCTCAGGCCTGTAACTTGGGTTTGAGCTGCTTTCTCCCATCACCAAGATTTAAGAGGACAACCTGGATGGACTCAAAGAAGCCACTTAGCTTCTCAGGGAAGCTCAGATGGAGAGCACAGATCAGTCCAAACAAAATCACCAGTGAATCGGTCCAAGATCTGTGAGCCATTACAACCTGAACCTCAAGGACGACTGACACGTGGCGAGTTTCAAAGGGAAGTCCTGCAGGCAGCCTCGTCATCGACCGATGGCACCAGAGCCACCGCTCCCTCCTGGGTAGCCTCCAGCTCATCCTGACAAAGAAATGCATGTTCAGTGTGCGCGAGTGCAATTGTACAAATCATCAAGCTTATGAAGTAGAAAGAGAGATGAGTAGGGAATCTATAATGCTCAGTTATTTTGTCAACTTTAAATGCGTGTTCCAGATTTGGGTGCAGGTCTCTTAAATTAGTTACGATTAAACCTGATTTTTGTAATTGTTGTTGTGTACGCCATCTCGCTCATATTGCTCGCTTAAGGCTACTTCAAGACACGGATAAGCACCAAGACAAAGTCTCCACGCCAGTCTTGAAATAGGTACAACAATGTTTTAACATTTAACAGTCAACATTCTGTTAAGCAGGGGGGGGGGCAGCCTCATCAAGGCGAGATAATGTGATGCCTCTTATTTAAAATTTGACTTTTCATTAAGTGGATGGACATAGCATCCTTCTCAATCTCTGTAGCACTAGACGGCAAAAAGTACGCAGTGTACATAAGTGCCCTAAAGGCAGCCAACAGGGCCCACAGGAGAAGGCAGTAAATACTTTTTATGTGCATTAGAGATTTTATTTTGCAAAATTGATTAAATTATTGACCTATAAATATGGGGGGAAAAGAATGCAAAGACACCTTGCAGGCTTTGAAGAATCCTCCTTTAAGTACAGCGGTTGGCCGGCCAGGGCTGCTGTTCCAGCTGCACCGATGGTGCTCTTGTTGCACAAAGACCAGGTTTGCATACGAGAGTCTGCTGTTCACATTCAACATCAATGCAATGCATCAGAAGTATTTGTGCCTGTTCCCCATATGCCATCAAAACGTCTTCCTCTTCCTGTTCATTTGTCAAGTGCAACAAAGAAAGAAAATGGTAGCTTTTGACGGGTGGTTTGATTGGTTATTCTCAACATGACACTACCCACAGCACGTCCTCTCTCCCCTTCACAATAAAAGCACCAAACTGTTCAGTTTAACCTGTGACCCGGAACTTGCGTCCAGTCGACATGAAAACAAGAAAACGCATCACATTCTCACATTTAAGAAGATGGAAGCATATATAATAAGTTTTACTTGCAATTGTACTTGCATGATTAATCAATTATCAAAATAACTTTGCTGATCCATTTTATGTCTATCGACTAATTGCTATTGCTCTAATAAGTTGTTAACAGTATTTGTTTGTTTTATTAACATCAAATCTTTACACTTTGGGTAATCATTAAAAATTATTTGGATGTATTCTTTGATTTTGTTGGGCACAATAAACTGATTCATGTACTGAAATAAAACAAAAGCTGAAAAATCACAGCCCATATTTAGCGTTACAGCAGTCCCTGGTCAGCAGGGCCAACGGAGCATTGTTGCAATGCTACAAAGTCAACTTGAATAAACTTATGTCACCAATACTTAAACTGCTCCAAAAATGGAAGTGTACTCAAAAAACTGAGTTATTACTTCAAGAACTCTAAGTTAAAGGGAATGATTGACTGCAATTGTTTTGTCGGATTAAATTATGATAACTTACTTCTATTTATTAAGATATACTGTTAGCTTTTACAGTGAACCTGACACTATATTTTTTGCCTCTTGCCATCTAAACTAATGCTACACATTCCTACTACTTGCATGACCTGCGTGGACACAGACCATTGGCACAGCGAAAGAGAGGGAAGTTGGGAAACTTCTAAATATTGAAAATAATCAAGCCTAAACTCAGTCCAAAGCCTGGTTGGATCAGTCCGGGGACCAAAACCCCGGCCCTGAACAGGATAAATGGGATAAATGATAAATGCAAGGAGAAATGAATGGGTGGAATTTTTAGAATAAAAAAACATACTGTAAATCGTAGGAAAATTGAATCCTTAATATTACTTAGCTTGCAAATTCACTACAATATATGTACGATTGCTTGCTAAGTGGCCAGAGACTTTCCCTTTGGTTGCCATTCATCATTTTCAGTTCATTCTTGTTTTAAATATTTATTGTAAATCTATTGTCACATTAAACCACTCAGTGTTTTCCAGATGTGGATGCTGGAATATGATGTGATATGTGGGCAGGGAAACTATTGTATAACCCAGGACCTCCAGCCTCATCTGTGGAAAGGTATCATGGCATCTTTGATGAGAAGGTACAGATATGGGACAAGTCCTCGCAGTGCATAGTCAGATGATGCTGCTTTGTTTGCAGCAAGTGCTGAGGCAGGGTTTGACTTCACTTCCTATACTGATTTGATCAGGTCAGGTTTGGGCAGCATCATGTGCATGTGCTGACAGTGACATGCAACAGGTTGTGTTGACCTTCGGGATGAGCGATGAGGCACCTACAGCAGCCCCCCCCTGTCCTGTGTGAATGACTGCAGCCCTTTTCTCTGTGGACGCTGGACTTGAAGTACAGAAAGGCTCCACTAAGACACAATAAAGGAAAGCTTTTAACAGCACACTATGCCTGGCCTGGGGGATTTGGACCACAACTGAACTGCTGAATGCTCATTTATAGGCTGTAGAGTGGAGTTCATCACCAGCACACAATGAAGCCACTCAGCAACCGCTGTCTTTTTGTCTGCCTCATTCTGTATCTGTCCTTTTCTTCTGTTCTGTTAATCTGACAGCTGGATGGATCCGGCTGAAGCATCACATGTGTGTCAATTAGATTACTGGATTTTAATGTCACGTCCTAAGACTGCTGATGCTCATCTGATAATAAGTTATACAATATAATAATATTGTATAACTCAATACAGTTTAAATCACTGGCAAAGGATTTAATGTGTTGCATTCACATGCTGCAGTGAAGGTGTGACACAAAGAGCCTTTTCACAGCCGACATTGTGACTCACAAAGCAGGAACAGTGAGGGTCAGTAAGCAGCTGAACTAGTCACTGTTAACATTTACTGTGGCTTTATGTCGTCACGTGTCTTGTTTTCCATTAATCTCATCTTTAGAAATGCACCCTTTATCTAATTGCTGGTGTGTTTTGGAAGGAGGTGAAAAGGAAGCGATTAGTTACCTCAGACCAACGAGAAAATCATCGGCAGAGAGTCTCCACACAGTCGGTGTGGCCGTAAATCGATAAAGATAATTAATGGAGTCACCAGTTACTCTGATGTGGCATTTCATTTCATTTCTGCTGTGTTTGTTTTTTTTATGAACGTATTACTTTCTCTTGCCCCCATGTGTATAGTGTTGTATCAATATTTAGGCCTTTTTTTGTATTTCTGCCATTTCCACTCAGGTTTTTGATGCATAAAATAAACTTAAAAAATATATAGTATAATAAACCTTATACCTAACTTCCTACTGCTGATGGATTCACACATTATCTTCTGAAATTCCTGGAAAAAAAACCAGTTTAAAGGCAATTTTTTAAATGACTTTTCATCTTTATTTGACTTTGACTGCCATACAAACAATCCAAAAAGAGAGTTAGGAGGTCTAGACCACCAGTGAACCTTTGTATTTATTTCTATGAAGGTAGTTGAAGTTTCATTTTGAATTCACCTTCCTCTCACACAGTTCGACAATCCACTGCCCTGTCATCTTTTCTTACTTTCTGCGATTGAACACATCATTTCCCCTTTAGAACTGACTGAATTGAACGTATATTAACCCAAATGTGCCACTGATGCTTTTAGCATCATTACTGAAAGAACACAATAGCAGTGCAGCTGCACTTCAGGTAAGTGCCACAGTTGTCAACAGAAAGACAAATCCAGATGCTTTTAATAATTAACTCTTTTTCAGAATCATACTAAATTCCCTCACTGTTGCTCCTCTATGGTAAAGCGATTTTATGAAACATGCTCAGTCAATTGTATGTGATCTGTTATTTAATACGTTCTTAAACTGACGGGGAGAGTCCTGCGTTCCAATGGGATGGAAGTAAGACATTCATGTTCCCCTCAGAATAAACTGTAATTACTTTGGTGTCCCCTTAACGTTGCTTCTAGTGCCTTAAACCAAATACAGAGCTGACGTGGTAGTAGTATTGAAACACACCCTTGGTGTTGGTGTCTCATTTGATGACTATGAAACAGAAGAAAGCAGCAAATCTTCTCATTTGAGAAGCTGGATTTTTTGATAAATGACTTAAATGACTGAATCTATTATGAACATTGTTGTCCGTTAACTTTCTGTTGATCGACTGGCACTAGATCAGCGTCAACTCAAATGAGCGTGAAAAAGATCAGTAGTATACTGTACATTCATGCAGTGGCTCATTTTGAACTGATGTCATCTTGACTGGACATAATGGTGGTGATTTTTCATTTTGGTGCTCTGTTTGCGAGAGTTTCTAACATTGGATCAATGCCATCGGATGGATATCTGGTCATTTTGGGAAATCGAAGCTTTCATAAGCTATAACCTTTTTCTGACATCTTCAACTGTTATCTTTAGGGAAACTCGTAGCTTTTCAATAAAACACAAGTAAAGTAGTAGCACAGTCCATTATTACCTCTCCATCACTCTGTAGTGCTGATTTGTGGTGGGAAGTGAGTTCTGGTTTGGGTTACTGTCACATACGGCTGGCTGTGCCTCTGTGGAGAATCATCATTTCATTCTACATGAAAATATGTGACCTTTCCTGCAAGATCTCACTAGTTGCTGTCACCACCGGTTGTCCTGCTTGGCTCCCAGGGTGGGCTCTGGACCCTGTTAGGGGTCCTCAGAATAGTCCTATAGTCTGAATCACGTCAGTACTAAACACACTGGATGGTATATTTTCTCTAAAAGAACAAAAAAAAGCAACTGCACTGAAAGCTGTGGTGTTTAACATACTTCCTGCAGAACTCACTCAGCGATACGTGACACGTGCTGTTGCTCTGATTGGTTGTAGATCCATCCAGTTGCTTCCAGAAGCATTTTGGTCTGCGCCCCTTGATAACGCAGCCTCATCAGTTCCACCAAAATGCATAAAACCAGCTGATGTACCTTGCCATCTACATATAGCTAGTTCCCTGTGAACAAACTGATCTATGGAGCTTGGTACCTCCTCCGTGTGCACTGCCATAGTGATCGCAGCAACATGTGTGCATCCAGTCTCTCCTGACGTGGGACATGGTTGCAGAGTTATGTCCTGTTATGTGAAAAGCTGTCAGATTGGACACTTTAACATGTGAGCTGTTAGTTTTCATTCTAAATTACATATTACGTAATATTACATATTTCTTTATCTTCAAATAAACTCCGTTAGCTTGAATAACAAAAAGTTACAATATATCTAAGAGTTTTCAACCTCTTTAAGTTAATGACTTTCACTCTCAGCCTTCTAACCCCACTGTTTTATTACTAGTGGTAGTCATGATCTGACTGTAATTGCAGGCAACACATCCAGTAATAAATACAGTGACCCGCTGTCCTCTAAGAATGCTGCAATTATTGGCTTTCCTTTTTACAGTCCAGACATCTGTAAATAATCTTTACCCTCAGCGCTTCATCTGTAGCTGCAGAAGTTCAGAATGGAAATGGAGAGGTCACGGACGGGACGTGACCTCCCTGAAGGCAGAGCAGCTCAGTCTCAGACAAACAAGATGTCACCTTGGGTACTGGTCAGCTGCGATGGACATTTTGTTCCACTGTTTGACATTTATATAGTTTAAACAACTAATGAATCAATTGCAAACTATCTTAAGCAGATGAATCAATGAAATAATCACGACTTGCAGCTCTACGACTTCTCGTATCTCTCTTTTGAATATGTTTAGCTTTCCTTTTTCTGACACCAGCCCTGTAATCGATTTTGTGGGAACACATCGTGTACAGTCTAGCTGTCTGCATTCGGTCTGCCTGGTACTATGCCCCAACTCAGCACTCCTGTCAGTGTTCACAATGAATTAATAGACATTTGAAAGCAATGGTGCCTTCCAGGCACTCCCTTCAAAACAAAGATTTCTGCTAATGGTTGTCTGGAATTTAAAATCACTCAGCAGCACTGTATCATCTCACTGCTTTTGTACCATATCACTGAATTCTTTTGGATGTCTTAGCATGTGCCCTGCAGCATGAAAAACGTTGCAAGATGCTTGTCGGTAATAATAAATTTGTGTTACTTCATAACTCAGACTATTTAGCTGTGAGGCTTTGCTTTTATTACCTCAGTTCTGCAGTAGACACAACATGCTTTTCGTTGGCCAAGTATTTGTTCTTTAATAGGGGAGATTAACAGATTGAGCTGTTGTGTTTGTGTCCACCTGAAGAATGTCAGTCCAATATTCCGTCTGTTAGCTCTATTCTGTTTCTCCTCCAACTCCTGGGGGAAATATCTGGCTCTTTAGCTGCTAAATGCTCCTCCATGTTTACCAGATAGCTTCTAACTGTGTCTGTCTGCTGCTGAGCAGGTGCCTGCTGTGGTCCAAACACAACGCTATGCGGGTGGCGAGAATTAAACAAAAGAGTAAAGTTCCAGCCGAACAGCTAAACAATGAGCTGAAACTCACTGTAAAGCTCAATAAAGGTGAGCTGCAGATTCAGCTGATAATTCACTGTAGGTTCATCACTATGATGCACCTTTGACGTGGTCACATTATTAGGGTTCCGAGCAGGGAGCCCTGAAACTGAAGCATTTATTATTCTTTGTCCCAAAGAAATGCATTTTTGAGGTGCTTTATCATGCTCAAAAAGTCATGAATGTGCATCAGAAGTGGTGAAGAATTTGATATTTTATAGGTCTCGAACATGGGTGTGGCAAAATGGCTCCATAGCACCCCCTACAAACGTTTGACGAACAAGCCCCTGCGGCCCGTTTCACGTACACGCACCAAATTTTGTAGGCTTATGTATCATGTCCAGACTTACAAAAAAGTATTCGGCGCCCCTGCTGTAAACCAAACAGGAAGTCAGTTATATTGCATTAACCATCAATATTTAGGGCGTTTTACGGCGTTTCGGGGCCTCGTACTTTGTCAAACTCCTCCTTCAAATTTTAGCGGATCGACTTCAAACCTGGGTTGTGTCATCTAAAGACCTTCGCCACGTAGGATTATTAGGATGAGGGTATTTGAACGGCGTGCCCGTGGTGTGGAAGGTATGTGTTTTGCGGGGAAACAGGAAGTGGTTTTTATCTGCACTGTACATTGTCCAAGAAGCACCAAACTTGACACATTTTATGACCCCCCGGCCTGAAGTCGAATATACACGCATATATAGAATATATATATATACATATATATATATCCACGGTCATTGCAGGGTGTGGCCGTTACATGGCAGCAATTCCTGATGCATCACCGTGAAAGAAATGAGGCGGTAAGAGTGCTCGAAAAGTCCCGAAAACTTGCACGCAAGTCGGCTGTGGCCATAAGAGTGAGCCCATGTGGTTTTGGAGCACCGCGGCCTGGCCTGGATAACGCGACCTTCGCCATAAACAGGAAGTGGATTATAACTCTGCCTTGCATGGTCCGACACGTACCAAACTTAACACATTTCATGACCCTCCCCCCCCCCGCCCATATGCTAATTTTCATCTGCAGTCATAGTGCCACCTAGCAATCCGGATGCACCAGCGTAAAAAAAGTGACGTCCAAGGGGGTGCTCGAAAACTCACGAAAACGTGCTGACACGTGCAGGTTCAAACAGGAGGGATCTCATATGGTTTCGGAGCCTGGGGGTGCGGGAGAAAAAAGAATTTGCGCCCCCTTTTAGATTTCAAAACAAAAGCTCCCCCCTTTCCCTTTCACCTACACGCCCCAAATTCGGCATGCATATGTATCGTGTCCAGACTTAAAATAAAGACTCTTGGACCCCTACAGTACAGTGGACAGGAAGTCCATTATATTGCATGAAACCTTCGCCATAAACAGGAACTGGTTTATATCTCCCTGCCTGAGAGGCACCAAACTTAACGTACTGCATGACCCCCCCCCCGTCCTGAAGAAGCTACAGAATAAAGTTTCTGCTGCAACCTTATGTGTACAACAAAATAAATATGGTTTCCATGGGAAATGCAAGTGCTGCATAACCTTTAACTATGTAGCCTGCATGTGTTTGTTGACCTGAGAGGTGCTTTAGTGTTTCAAACCAAGTGCTTGTATGTATGTATCTTTGCCCTCCCCTGATAATATGTATACCAACCAATCATGCCACACCCTAAAAACACTAGAGCTGTATAATGAGTATGATGTCAGGCAAAGATATTACTTTGATAAAAAAAACAACTTTAATATCGGTCAGATGCTTAAAATTAGAATGATCTTGTTTTGTACATTAGCTAAATTTGTATCATTCATCTCTCTTGTATATAAATGCAGTCAGCTTGTGGGGCGGCTGTGGCGTGGAGGGTTAAGCTGTTGAGCCCTGGCCTTAGGGATGAAGGTCCAAGCCCCACTCTCCCGGTCACAGTCAGTCAGCTGTGGTTCCGGAATTGTTGTAATCTGACTTTCATTCCGGTTGGTGTTCCGATTCCAGCTCCCCCCGTCCAGAAGAAGATGAACAGATGTGGATGCGTTTCAATGTGCATATGTGTGTCATGATTGACCAAATGGTCAAATTATTTCTCTGGTGCTTTTATTGTCAGTTGTACAAAACTGTAATAGTGGTTTACCAGAATATTTAACTGTAGGGTTAACCCTACAATACGGCATAGCTTTCTGATTCAGCCACAATCACACAAGTGATTTACTGTCAAGATGTTGTAGCTATAGCTTACAGCAGTATAGGTCTCTAAATGTTACCTGCAGACATATTACTGAGTGTCAGGTTGCCACAGTGTTTCCCTTCTCCCTGCTGATGCCTCACATCTGTATCTGCGTTTGTCTTCTTAAAGCTCAGTTTTTTGGGTCAGGAGCTTATAAAATGTTAGTTCCGGGATCTTGACCCTGTTGGTAGTGCATCCTACCACACAGCAGCTTTTAGTCCTGTTTCTGTTGCTTGTTAGCAGACTGGAATGACAAGGGTTAGGGTTAGCAATACAAAGTCAATGGAGAGGGATGCATTGTTTTCCCCTTGGGTGTGGGCGGGGCTTGTGATTGGGCCAGCTCAGTGTTAATTAAGAAAAAAACCAATGGCTAACTTTTTTATGGGCCGGTCAGACTAAAACAGACAGTTGTGTCGGCCCAGCAGAAGTGCCAGATGGCCAATTTTTTTGATTATGACCAATCCTTCATTTCCTGACATTTCCAAAACAGACAGCAAAGTTTTCAAACATGACAATTTGCCTGCTGACCTGGTGAGCAGAGGGGTTTGAACTTCTCTGTCCAGCTTAATTTTTACTTGGTCACACAACTACTGTCATTTTCATTTATACGTTATAAAAAGGGAGTTGATGTCACCTGGCCAAAGAGAAAATATGTTTTGCTGTAGTTAGATGTCATTAAGCACAATGAAAGACGGTGCCCACAACTTGTGCTGGATGTGGCCACTGCACACACACCCCTGCTTCCCGTCCTCTTACTCTGAGGCCAGAGGTGCTCTCCTCCCCAGCTCCTCTACGCAGCTCTGTCTCGAGGGATGCTGGGAGATAAGCGAAGGAGAGTGGCTCTCGGGGTTATGCTTCCTCCCAGGGGAGCCACATCATCCCAACCTCAACAAGTGTCTGCTGGCTCTGATAGCCAGAGTTTCACACGCTGCTGCCACCTACCTCACTGCAGAAGCAGTCTGTTGGAGAGACACGCACTGCTATGTGTTGCTGCCGCCTGAGTTGGTGATTGTGAAATTTATTTTGAGCTTTTCCAACTTGCTACGGTGCTCGTCAAGTTGCCATGACAACTGCAGGAACCACACCAAGTACCTCCTCCTTACTGTACAGACGTATCCATTAAATGTTTTAATTTTTGGCCATTCGGTCTCTGTTTAAAAGACACTCCTTTGCAGCTAAACACAATAACCTTGGTGGTGGTCTTGATGCCCTCTAAAAATAGTGCTAATCACATTAATGACTGTATTAGAGAACGTTGGCTGTGTTATCTCTCACAGCATTTGAGTCACTAGTTGCCAAGATTGTGTCTAATATTGTATTTCAGTTAACATTTGAAATTTAAAAATGATAAACAAAAGAATTGCTTTTCAGTTTCGGACAAGTTCCATTACAGATATGCTAAAATGCTGCAGTGCTGCAATGTAAAAAGTAACCAAGCCAGACAGAATGTAACTTTCACGAATCCCCCAGATTGGCGAGTTGAAAGTTTGAGTGGATGGGTTGTGATTTGCAAGCTAGAAGAGTGGACATTAAAGTGTTGTTGCAGCCATCCAATAGTAATGGTACGGAGAAATGCTCTTGATCCAGGAAGACTGTGGAAATCCAGCACATCTCTTCCTTGTCTTTCAATCACAGCACACCTAATGACACGTCAAAGCTGTTGGAAACTGTCCCCAAACTTTCTCTGAACACTGTGTGGAAACATTCAGAGCTTTCATGAATTGTGTGTGTTTTCTTTTCTTTGAAATCTCTTCCACAAAATAAAGTTTTTAGCTGTCAAGTAGATTTAACATGCAGCATGCTGAACGGCAGATAAACTGGATGAATGTGTCCCATTCGAGCTGTCGGCTGTGTGCATCTGCATGAAGGGCGACGTTGATGGGATCTATGTTGCTCTGGATTTCACTTGAGAAAGGAGTGAAATCAGGAGAAAGAAAAGCCTGACCACAGCTTTCTGTGGGATTTGCTTGTGTGCCGAGGCAGAAAGGAGTGATTTGTATCAGTCTGATCCCTGGTTTCACGGTGTTATTCAGTTGATTCTGTTTTATTTATATAGCGCCATATCATGACAAAGTTATCTCAGGACACTTTTTCATATAGAGCAGGTTTAGACCGACTCTTGATGTTCAAAGACCCAACAATTCCACCATGAGGTGGACTAGGAGGCAGTGGCACGGAAAAACTCCCTTTAACAAGCAGAGCCAGGCTCTGGGTGCATGGTCATGGGTATCATCTGTATAACAGTGAACATTTATGGAGTGCTTCCTACTAATATTGCCTAGAGCAGTGATTCTTAACCATGGGGCCACCTGGAGTGCCACTAAAAAGTTTCAGTTTTGCATCTGTGGGGCCGCATAGGTTATCAAATGAAGACACCAGAGATATTACTGTGATCCATGAGACGTTCAGTTACAATTCAATTCAATTTGATTTATATAGCGCTATACCATAACAGACTTATCTCATAGCACTTGTTAATATAGAGCATATATACAGCTTCCCACCACTTGGTGGCAGTAATGCATCAGTCAGTTGCTTAACAAGCTCCAATAAGCCTGTAGCGAAAGTTATGGAGAAGTATTTAAAATGAAAAAATGGCGACGAAAGTGGTGCCAAACCCTCCCAAAAGGCAAGAATTTTGTGCAAGTACAATCCTGACTTCATTAAGTACGACTTTGTGAATGGACGTAACGTGTGGGCTAATGCTAGCCACGAAGCACTGAAGCCTTCAAAACTAAAGCGGCATCTAGATGCAGAAAAGGTGACTGGCAACTGGCAATGTGCTCTGAAAGCCAGCTACCTCGCAGCCAGACATGTGGCACAGAGTAAGAAAGCATTCACCACAGCGGAGGAGTTGGTTCTGCCTGCCGCTGTGGATATGTGCCATGAGATGATTGGAGAGGCTGCTGCAAAGAAGCTGCTGACCATCCAACTCTCAGACGACACTGTGAGTCGGCGTATCGCGGACATGGCCTCAGACATACAGCATCTGGAAAGAATAAAAAGTAGCCCATTTTTCTCTTTGCAACTAGACGAGTCCACTGATGTCACGAATGCTGTACTGCTGCTGGTTTTTCGCTATCGCTATGTGCTATCGCTGGGCCAGTAGTTTGCACCAAGACATGCTGTTTTGTGGAGAGCTACCAACACGAGCTGCAGCTCATGATGACGCTGCATGGATAACTACTTCTCTGAGAACGGCCTGGACTGGCAGAACTGTGTCGGGGTGTGCAGTGATGGTGCAGCGTCAATGACTGGCAGGCATCGGGCAGATACTTGATCGTGAAGCTAAATGGACCCACTGTTTTCTCCACCGTGAAAGCCTTGTAGCAAAAAAGATGTCACCAGAGTTCCACCAGGTGATGGATGTAAATGTGAAAACGAGGTGATGGATGAAGTGTCAACTTCATTAAAAATAATGCTGTGAACTCCAGATGTTTTGCAAAGCTTTGTGAGGACATAGAAGCAGATCATGTCCAGCTGCTCTATCACAGTGAGGTCAGATGGCTCTCCAGAGGATGGGTCCTCAAGCGTTTTAACTGAGGAATGAGGTCTTCTCTTTTCTCACTGAGAAAAAATCTCCTGTTGCACATTGCTATGCCAACACGACGTTCACAGCTAAACCTGCCTACCTCTGTGACATTCTTTCACTGCTGAACCAGCTGAACATCTCACTTCAAGGGAGAAATAGCAACATATTTTTTGTTCAACAAAGTTCAAGCTTTCAGGAGGAAACTTGCTTTGTGGACTAAGAGGGCCCAGGAAAAGAGGATGGACATGTTTCCACTTTTGTCTGACATTTTGGAAAACTCCCCTCAGGTGAAGCTCAGTGACTCGGTTTCTCAGCACCTCTCACAACTAGCAGAGAAATTTGATGAGTACTCTCCTGAGGATCCAAGAGAGGGACACATGTGGATTTTGGACCCATTTTCTGTGGATCCCACTGAAAATGATGTTGCTTTGCCCTCACATCTGGAATCCCAGCTTCTGGAAGTTTCCACCGACAGCACTTTAAAGTTGCAGTGGGGCAAACTGGACCTGGGCTCTTTCTGGATTGCTGTCTCAAAGGATTACCCATGTCTAGCACTGAGGGCTGTGAAACTCCTTCTCCCATTCACGACTACATACCTGTGTGAATCAGGATTCTCCATTGTGGCCACAACTAAGACCAAAGCAGACTCAGACTCAGACTCAGAGCAACACTGGCGGCTACTCTGAGAGTGACTGTTGTTATTGTTCACAGATATGAAGAGCAGTTTCTGGTTCTGCCATGCAAAAATGAAGACTGCTGAAGCATTTGCAGATTATAAGTCTATATTTTTATTTGCACTTTATTTCAATTTTATTTACAGTTTATTTATTCAATTTGAAACTTTTATTATTTGGAATGTATTTATTATGTTTGTGTTAATAAGCCTGACGTGAGCCTTTAAATTTGTTCTTGTAGCTGCTTGATTTGTTCCATAAGTTGTTTACATACACATGATAAATAAATGTCTTTGTGATGATCAGTGTTTCATGTCATTTATTTGACAAAGTTTTAGTTTGTTAAACTGTAAGTGGATTTGATTTAGTTATTGAATATAAATCAAACCAAGTGTGATCTCAATTAAACCAAAACAGTGTTAATATTTGAATGGGCCCCAGGCCACTTTGTATTGGAAAAGTTGGGGCCCGAGGTTAAAAAGGTTAAGAACCCCTTCTATAGACCAATATGTAACCCTCCCTTTCTCTCTAAGATCCTTGAGAAAGCAGTCGCCAATCAGTTATGTGACTTCCTGCACAACAACAATTTGTTTGAAGATTTTCAGTCAGGATTTAGATGCAGCACAGCACAGAGACAGCACTGGTGAAAGTCACAAATGACCTTCTAATTGCATCAGATAAAGGTCTTGTCTCTGTACTTGTCTTGTTAGATCTTAGTGCTGCTTTTGATACCATTGACCACCACATTTTGTTGCAGAGACTGGAATATTTACTTGGCATTAAAGGCACCGCACTAAGCTGGTTTATGTCTTATTTATCAGATCGATATCAGTTTGTACATGTTAATGATGAATCGTCCATGCACACCAAAGTTAGTCACAGAGTCCCTCAAGGTTCTGTGCTTGGACCAATTCTATTCAATAAAGCCAGATGAAGCAAGACAATTCATCAAACTTCAAGCATGCCTCAAGGACATAAAAACCTGGATGACCAGCAATTTTCTAATGCTAAACTCAGACAAAACTGAAGTTATTGTACTTGGTAAGATATAGTTTCTCTAGATTCCGATTCCAGCTCCTCCTGTCCACATGTCGGAGTGTCCCTGGGCAAGACACTGAACCCTAAGTTGCCCCCGGTTGTGCGTGCTATGCTGCCTGTCCCTGACCAAGACAGGACAGGGCATGTTCACTGGATTTGATTCCCGGTCGCCATAGATGGCCACTGCTCCAGCTCCCCTTGGAAGAAGGATGGCCGGATGGGTCAAAAGCAGAGGAGACATTTCATTGTGGAATGTTATTGTATGTGTGTTTGTGCATTAGTCTCTGCACGTGTGTATATGTGTATCATGATTGACCATTAAACAACCGAACGAACGGTCCAATTATATTATTATATTATATTATAGATGGCATTGCCCTGGCCTCCAGCGCCACCGTAAGGAATCTTGGAGTTATTTTATTCAGGATATGTCCTGTAACTCACACATAAAACAAATTTCAAAGACTGCCTTTTTTCACCACGTAACATATATCATACAACATTGTTACGACCCGGTCTCGCAGTCTAGGGGAACTGATGAGATCGTAACATAAGGTTTTGGAATGTCTGGGATTCGTCGGACAATTACCCACACGGTGTTTGTAAAACAATATGAAGT
>JAVQJF010087485.1:0-20251 GCA_036023855.1 Gadopsis marmoratus
ACATACAAGCTCAGTCAGTCCATCTGCAGCCCTCTTCTGGCACGGACAGCATGCAATGCTGCTGCTGCTCAGCTCACACAGAAGCAGTAACAACACCACACCAAAAGGGTAACGTACAAACAAATGTTCCACTAGCAACCGCACGGCCCCTAGGTTTGAGAACCATTTGTTTATTGACTAATGTAGCTAAGCAAACCCTCACTACGTCTCTGCTGCTATCTGCTGCATTCTGACATTTATGCAGGACGCACCACGCAGACATTACAGCAGCCAAATAAAAAATGTAAATCCAGAATACAAAAGTAAAAAGTAGCAATTAAACACTAGCGTCATGGGTTTGCGAATGCTCAGCTTGCCAAAGTAAATTTGTCCAATTCACACACCCTGACCTCAGACATATCATACTGCTCTGTTATATATTTTCACATATATTAGCTTCCAGTGGTATGGCTGATACATGTCCATGTAAGTGCTGCATGTGTCACAGTAATCCTCTAAAAAAAGCCGGCAGAGAGCAAGTCTAAAAGCAAGTGCATAAAGAATGCCAGTAGGGTTCATATCCAGTGCAACGCCACATGTTTAAATCATTATCTTGCGTGGCGTCAGCCGCTATGTTTTCTCCAAATAAGTAAAATTTTGGCACTTGATATTTGCCAACAGCTTTAAGAAAATGACATTCTAAAATTGAACACAATGACAATGACAAACAGGCATCTGTTACGGTCCACCCTCTGTTCGCCTCCGCATCTCTGCTCTCAAACCTTCCCTTAAAAGGATTTCTCGTTGAAGCTCCTCGAGTTCAGCTCTGCAGCGCAGTGGAAATGTGAAGGAGAGCTCACGCAGCACCGGAGGAAGGGCACCGTATGTGACCACAAGCTGATCCTCTTAAACATGGCAAATGTCACGAGTGAGCATAAAAGGAATGAAATGGAGAATGAGTGGGAACAAACTCACAAAAAGCGGATATGCAATCTGATGTGGACACGTAAGTGAATAGGAATGAAATGGGTCAAAAGGTTAAGTACATCTAGATTTGTGATAAAGCTTCTGTCTCAGCAGCCTCCTGGGTGATTGAAGTAATTAGTTATAGCATTGAGGTAATGCCACAGCAAGAGGTTGTTTTGAGTCATTCTCTTTTATGGCCTTCCTTCCTCTCTCCCTCCTCCTCCTCCTGACATTCATCTGCCCTCCATTCGTTTTACCTTACAGGGTAGTAAGAAGCCTCAAACAGAATAAGTGAGCCAAAACATTTACTACACACCCATTTCTGCTATTCCAGACACTTTCCTCTAACAAATGCCTGCAAGAATGTGTATCTGTTCCTACGGGAAAACTGCAGAATCTGAGCTTTCAAAAGTATTTTAAATCTACAAAAAATATACCATCATTGTCAGGCTAGAGCAGTGGTTCCTAACCTTTTCTGTCTGCTATACCGCCACATCCCTATCAGATGCGCTCAAGTACCCAAAATCAACACTTATTTTTTCATGCAATCAAATTGTCAATGTTTAGGTGAGTTTAGGAAGGTTTGCATTCCTAAATCTACCACATGCACTGGCAGAAGCTGGACCTTTCAACCATTTACCCATTATTTTTCGCTATGGCTAATTATTATATTATACAGTATAGTATTAAGAGAGCTGGATTCGGCAGTGTCAGTCAGACCCACAAAGCATTTTCCCCATAGGCCACCATAAAGATACTGTCTGTAAAGCTGCTGACAGGACACGTCCAACTGCAAACAAGGCCAATTATCACTCTTTATATTATACATTTTTAATCCATGATGGATTTTTTTTGCTGTAAATCTTTCCCGGAGCCAAAAAAGGTGAGACGTCATCCAACATGTGAAATCTATGAGCCGAGTAGTACTAATGCACATATGCAGCAACGTGGGAGCAAACCAGCGAGCTAGAAGACTTTTTTGTGATATATGCGCTGGGCGAGCAATGTTCACTCAAGTGACTGGGCGCCATGTTTGAGTCCACTATCCAGTTCTTACAATACAGTATAAATGTAGCTAAATATGTTAACTGTTTATTCACACTTTTTGGTAACTATTTCTGCTAATTAGTAGAATTAATAAATTAATTAATTAGCTTAGCTAGCTTACTATTGAAACTATCAATTGCTGTTAACTATTTGAACCATTCATCCATTACTTTTAGCCAAATAGTTCGGCGGTGTATCCTTTACTGTTAGGTAACTGATATATTTCACCCGTTCATCTATTAATAATAGGTCATTATTTCAACTGATTGACTTCTACAAATGGCTATTTATTTAAAATGTGCAGCCATTACTTTTAGCTAACTATTTGACATCTCTGCTCACATGCCAACTCTTTTTCATGCAACATCTTAGCCTTGAGGTGTTCCAGCGTTCTGAGCATCATGGCTGGTAGCTTGGTTTCTCTGACAAGAAATGTATTAAAGATCAATAGCACACCAATTTGTAATCCTATGGATTATTTGTGGATATGTTTTTTAAATCACATCATAATTTCTATTTTCTTCAAATTAATGCAATTTCAAGTATGCGCACACCTGGCTGGGAATCACTGGGCCGGAAGATTAAAAGCCAGAGATAATGGTGTTGGCAATGCTTATGGTAATGGGATTAAAACAGACGCTAGTCAGTCCCTTATAGTTCCCTCTGACCAAACACTTGCTTTAATTTAAACTGCTTCAGTTGAACTGCTTTTGAACTTCACGAGAATCCCATAATAGTTGGATGACCACACAAGCTCAGTAGACAAAGACAGGAAATCCCTACTGAGTGCTACTAATGAGCGGCGTTAACACTGTAGATATTCATTTTAAATTAACTGACATGCTATATAGAGGCCCTATGCTCATCAGTCTTATACAACCCCTCTGTCAGAGTTTTGTTGCTAAGCAGCAGTTTGTACATTGATACGCCACCTCTTGAGGGCAAGTTGGAGCTAAAAAGGCCTCAATTCAGGAATTTGACTGATTAAAAGGAATTCACTCGACTCCTCTAATCAATCGCCTGATGTTCACATTAAGTGAATCATTACTGTTGAAAACCGTAAAACCGTAACCGTAAAACCGTAAACTTTCACCCTCGTGGCAGACAGTCACTCAGAAGATATCATTTCTTAATGTCAAATGTGGGAGAAATCCACAAGGAGAGCCAAACGGCATGCGATAAACAGGAAGACCTGACAGCTATGTCACTGCAGAGTGAACAAAGCCAGAGGCTTGAGAGAATGCAAACTAGCTGTGGATGTCTCTGCAGATCAACGATGCAATAACTCATTGGTGTAAAGCTATTGTTACCCTCTAAAGGTAACATGAGCCAGCAAACACCTGAAAAATGTTTTAAATCTAGCATTAATCAACAGAGACACAAATATGCGTACGCCGAAATACATAATTGAGTACACACACCTCGGCATAGGTAGGAGAGAGAAGGACAATAACTCAACAAACACACACTTCATTCAGCATTATAAAATGTGTAATTAAAGCCAGTGGTGGAAAGTATATTTATTGAGGTACTATAGTAAAGTATAATTTTTGAGTATCCCCATTGTACTGCTTGTTCATTTGTCCCAATGTGTTTGGCTTGTGACCCCATACAATAACAGCCTCGTCACGTTCCAGACATCTAGAAGTTGTTTAAATTTCTCACATGGTTTCATTTAAATAACGCTCGAGGAACCGAGGAGGTAAAACTCTTCAATATTTCCCAAATAAGACAAAGATTCAGTTCAAAGTCCAAAGAAAATAAATACAAATTTGTGCAGCAGAGCTTCATTTTTTCATCTTTCCTACCTCATTAATCATACCACGACCCCCGAGATTTAACTTTGGAGGGGGCCCAACCCCTAGACTGGGAACCACTGGACTACACTACTTCTAGTTCAAACTAGCTCCACTTTGAGCAACAGTAAAGGTCTACTCATGCATTGATGCATCAACAATCTCATAATGCTTTTGATCAGAGGGATCTTTACTTCTAATGGAGTATATTTATATTGTTGTATTGGCACTGACTACTTTTCCACCACTGCTTAAAATAATAAATACAAGCTTCAACATGAAGAGCCTGTGATTGTATAAGACTTCTATTTGCATCTCAGCGCCAGTCACGCCATGTACTGACAAACAAGAAAAGAAGAAATAAGAAAGCAAATAATTGTGCAGTGAACCAGTCCTTGGCCTCTGAAGATGTACACACAGCAAGCAGCAACAACCGTGCAGGAAAGACCCGACATACCGCTCACACACACAACACACATGTTTGTGTCCTTTTCCACCCTGAGGCAGGCTGAGGAGGGTTGCGGAGACATTTGTGCTTACCTCAACAGGGGCTGTTTAGGGGGCGGTGGCGGGTCGCCATCGTGGCTCTGCGGAGGCTTCTTGGTCACTTGTTTATAAATGTTCCTGGCCGTCACTCCGAGCCACAGCATGGTCGACAGGGACGAGTAGTGCAGCACGACCCCGACCTAAAGGAGGAGGGCACCCGGTTATTCCATTGACTTTTCTGAACTTTTGCTTATATATGCTGTACCCTCTGAAAAAAAAATGTCGGACTCGATTATATTCCTGTAACTCAAAAGAAAAGATGTTCAGGAAGAGCTGCCACTCCGCTCTCAAAAGACATCATCAATGTCACTCCAAGGGTGTCTCCACAGACGTTTTCCTTCAAGACCTGACGGCTTTGTCTTATCCTTCGCTAAAAGACAATAATATAAGAATGGAAAGACAGGTTCAAAAAGTGCTATTGAATCATCAAGGTTGTTTGGGATAAGAGCATTATGGTGAGGTTATGCCGGTGGATACTTTGCAGCTCCTTATCAGTTGAGTTAGAGGACACGAGGTGCGCTCTGTGAATAACAAATCTGAATATAAATGATAGTCACGTTGACAACTATCAGCGCGTGATTGTTTTCCAAAATGCACTGTATACATGTCTCCGCTCTTCCTCGCTTTAATATTCATGAATGATGTTTGAATGGGGGGACTGATCTAACTTTGTTTAAAGGCTTTGCCCGCTCAGAGAAAGGGCGGAGAGATGAGAGTTGCAAAAAAAAAACTTGTTTTTTTTAAAAATGCAGAAAGGGAGAAGGGGAGAGAGAAAGGAGAATGGAGGGAGAAAATGAAAATGCGCCGAGCCTTTTCTCCACCCAGGCAGTGTGATGTACTGACACTCAGCGATACCCAATCAAATGGCTTCTCCCCAGCCCGATAGGCCTAGGGACTGAAGCTAGCGTACCAGCGTTCGGATGCTAATTGGAAGTGTCCTTGAGCTGGTTATAGAGAGCAAAGAGCGGGTGGTAAGTCAATCAGTGCTGCGGAGTCGGCACACTTCAGAGCTTCATTAGTGCCAAGAACAGACAGAAACAAAGTGTGTTTGTAATATGGAAATAAGGGGAGAGGAGGGGTTCTCAAATGAACCGCAATGGTAAAGGTAGGCGTGCACACATTAATCATTATTGGCTGATTAATGGCCATAACACATTATTTCACAGTTTCAGCGTCCTGATCAAACAAACAACAACTAACCCTTAATGTAGGAAGCCAAATCGCATTAGTCAGCATAAATGAAGCAGTACAACCATGTTGTCTGGCAGGTTCTTAAAATACATTACATATCACAAAATTGCAGCCTGCACATTCGTCGTCAAGCAATACACAGTGCTAATATTTAATTAACCCATTTAATCCCATTTTCAGACTATAAATTTACTTTTGAGGTGCGTAATACAGCATCAACCTGTGCTGGGGAGATCTGAGTAGTGTCACCTGTTTGGTGTAAATAGTTACATGACCACAGCTGTTTATCTCCTGGGTGCACTTTGAAGTCATCAGAATCAGGATTATTGCCAAGTAGGTTTCCACATACAATGAATTTGCTTTGGTGAATTGGTGCATTAAAAGGTGAAGAAATATAAAATAAGTAAAATAAGATCAAATAAGGTGAAACGTGAAAAAAAACGTCCCACAACAGGGCGAGTAACATGTTCTATGAGGTAGATATAACAAAGGTTTTTGCTAGATACAATATTTAATGTGTCTCGAGCCGATATATTATTTTGAAATGCAAAATGCAGTCCGAGTTGCTCACATCAAAAATCAATAGTTTGCCGGTGACAGTAGCTACAGGCTATACGTACATTTCAGTGACCTACCATATGTACGAGTTAGCTTGACGTTAAGTCAGGTTTTGGACATCCTCAATCACAACGAGCCCTCAGAGGCAACTTGCAACAATGCAATTATGTTCCGGGTTGAAAAAATGCCATTCTATGTCACTGTGACAGTGGTGGGTCAGATCTTGACTTCGGAGGAGACACTGACCATTTACCAGCAAGATTTCTCAATTGGCCAGCTGACATTTTTGGTTTTGATGCACCAGACAGTTATACGTTGGTTGAAATTCACGAGACTGCCAAAGAGTATAGCTTTAGTATTATTAGTAATACGGTATTCTAACCTTGATCTGAGAAGACTTTGGATCAGTATGCTGAGATAAGATCTATAATTAATCAACACATGGGTAGGTTGATAAGGACAGCCTGCCACACACAGTCACATTTTGATATTTTACTAGCCTAGCCGCTGTGTGCTTTCACCTGATGTGCCTTTGTTAGTCGAGAATCTGGGTAAATACATCGTTTTTTCAGTCACCGATCGGATCAGCGAGCAGCACAATGATCGCACAGTTAACAAAAGAGGAGCTGGAAACGGCCCCAGAAAACCTGATCACCGTGTCCCCATTAAAAAGCCACAGCTCCTGTCACCTCAAACTCCCTCTTTCATCCCTTAAGAAGGGCGCCAGTGGTGCATAAATAACTGAAACTGCATTTTGCTACATACCTTTGCATGTGTGTGAGGTCACTAGAATAAAAGAGAAGACGAACGAGCTAAAGGTAGCACTTGGCGACACTAAGGGATCTTTCTGCAGTATCTATACTCAGAGTTCACACACACACTACAATATCACAACATACTGTCAACTTTTTAGCTGTAGCTAGTTAGCTTTGCAGTGCTGTTAGGACAGAGCTGTTTCATGATCGTTAATAGTTAGACAGCGCTCTGACTTTATGTGTCCTGGATTGTGTTTGTAAGAACCAGGAGCCGTTAAGGACGGTGACAGGCATGTTTCTGTCATTTCAAACGGTCATTTAAGATGTGGGAGCATTTATACTAAATGATTTTACTAAATCATATTTCATCACAGAGAAATAAAAACATGTGGATTGTGGTTCTGTGTTTCCTGTTTTATCTTGTAGTTCTTCCTGTCTTTCCCTCCTGTGTTGATTCCTTTCACCTGGTCTCCTGTGCTCACCTGTGCCTCATCCCCTCGTTGGTCCTTTGTATATACATCTCTGGAAAAAATTAAGTGACCACTGCAAAATTATCATTTATCTTTATAACATTTATAGGTATGTGTTTGAGTAAAATTAACTTTGGAAAATTTGGAGTGGTCTCTTCATTTTCTTTTCCAGAGCTGCATGTGCCCATTCTTTCCCTGGTCGGTTCATTGTGGTATGTTTGTGCCATGTTAATCTGTTCTTTGAGGTTTGCTGCTCTCTACTCAGTGTGTATTCAGTTGTCGCCCTGTTTGTACTCTGTTCGCTTCCTCGGATGGTTGTATCTGTTTGGACTGCTTGCCTTGTTTTTGGTATTGATGTCCCTGTTTTTGCCCCCCGTGGAGGTTCCTTGTGTTTTGTCTGTGATCTACCCTTACCTACATGTAAGCCTATGTTGGTATCACACAAACCAATGAAACTGAACCCGCGAGTCTATGCTGTCTTCATTTGGGTCCTTCATACACTGCCCACAGCGTGACATATGGTGGTTATGAAGAGCGGAAACTATTGAGCTACTCGTGTATAGACTCATTATTTTTATAATGAAAGGTCCCAGATTTGTCCCATCTAAATTTAGAGTTTTCTTCATTTTATTTCATTTTAAGCTGTAAATCAGATTAAGTTAACTTTGTGTGCATCCTGGTTATATTATTAATTATTCGTGACAGTTTGGCAGAGCTCCAAAAGGCAGGACTACAGTAGAGCATTCTTCAACATTTATGGGTTACACCAAGTCAAGTCTCCTCAGTCTCAAGCCAAGAATTCAGGCATTCAAGTCTCGGAGCAGATGAGACCAAGTTAAGTCATAAATCCTCATTTTTGCAACTCGAGTGCACAAGTCTACATCTCTGGTATCACGCAGTAGAATTCACCAGCACCACTGGCTGCAGGACTGTTGTATTAGACTGCAATAGCAACTTAGTGCATGTTTAACATTTGATATTTGACAAAATATAGCAAAAACTATACTTTGTCAGAAAAATAATATTACCATTGTTTCAGTGGGAAGAGAAAACGTGAATTTTAACAATGAGCTATTATGAAGTCTCATTACAACGTGTCTCAATTAACTTTATTTATTTTTTATCTCAATCAGTTCAAACATACTGTATAATGTCAATCCAAGTAATCCGAGTATTTTAGTGTAAGATACAGTGTGAAGGAATTACCAGACTCCACAATGCAAAATATCAATACAAGTCTACCAACAGTGAAAACAGAGAGCAACACTAAACAGGTAAGACAGTGGACAGCAGTACAAAACCACTACTAACAATGTCAAATGGTACAAAAACAGTTCAACAACAGTACCAGACAGTTAAATAGTACAAAACAGAACAATGCAGGTAGTAAGCTTAGGTAGGATGATGGTGAAACTGTACGTCTAACAGTCCAACTGCATGGAGGACAAAACCGTCCCTGACTGTTTGTTTTGGTCCTAATATGTCCATGTAACATGTTAGGTAATTAAAATGACATGTGTGTAGCTGACGTTACTTACCAACTGTCACTTTATGCAAAGTGTTATACCTCAGTTATTCTATAGGATATTCAGAATGGCACCTTTTAGCCTGAGAGCAGTGTAGAGATTTTTTCTTTGCAAAGATGACACTGTCAGATGAATAGTTTCAACAATTTTACCATATGCTAACAGCGCTGAAGTCAAAAGTCCCTCTAAGCTGTCTTCTATGGGCATAGTCATTATATCGGCTCCCTACTATTTCTGATGCATAAGTAACCAGTCCACCAGAAGCCTTTTGCATGTTGTGAAAAAAACCTCAAATTGGACCCAATGGAAGCACAAAGTAAATCACTGCAGATACTGTAATGTCTAGAGCCCCCCCCCTTTTTTTTTGCCAGCATTTGCCGTCAAAACTAATTTCACAGTGGCACACTAATGAGAAAATCCTCTGTAAAGCATCTTTAAGCTGACAGTTGGATGTAACCTCAGATCTAGGTCACGTCCTCAGCCAAGTTCTTTGCTAAATTAATAGGTTATTTAACGCTGGTCACACTCGCTGAACAATCAACTGAGATGTCTAATCCAAACTTTGACGGTCTAAGGTAAGATGAGGTGAGGCGAGGGAAAACAAGGATGTAGTGTATGTTGCTCTGCTGCTTAATGCAGGCAAACAGAAGCTGCAGCGTGACAGCTGGGGTGTTGCTGAAATCAACGACAAAACAAGCCTTGTTGGAAGAAAAGACAGAAATAGGGATCAGAGATGACTTTGACTTTGAGGCCGTAAAGACATTGGATGCTGCATAGCGACAGTGCCACAGTGGGCGGGGTTGGCGGTGCGAGACTGAAGAGTGGCATGCAGATAGAGAGCGGGAAGATGGGTATTGGATGCAGGTGGAGATGGTAAGGGAGGAGGGTGAGGGGCGCGGGGCTGGGTGGGGGAGTGCATGCTTGAAGTGCTGCGAGAGCTGCCAAAGCTTGTTTCAGAGCTCCTTGAAGTTCCTTCTGTCGGAGGGAGAGCATGTACTTATGTGCCCCCCTGGGAGGAGGGAGGGAGGTGGGGGGTACGTACGTGTGTGTGTGTGTGTGTGTGTGTGTGTGTGTGTGTATAGACAGCAGGTGGGATGATTGGGGGGAGTACAGAGAACTGAGTGTGTGCATTTGAATGAGTGTACGTGTCTGTGTGCGCGGCGCGAACACGCATCTCCTCAAGCATTCCTGTAATTATCCCAAATTGTGTCTGGTGGGGTCTGCCTCGATCCCAGTGGAACAGCAGACAATCTGGGCTCCTGTCCAAATCTGCAGAGAGTTGTCCTGTTAGCAGTGATTGGGTAAAGGAGGAGCAGCAAGAAACATTCAAAGGCCCTGGAACAAAATTAGATAAAGGGATGAACGGTAAATGAGTTAAAGAGCAGGGCCAACTAACTCACATGGACTTGTCAACAACACCTGCGCTGACGCTGCTGGACAGGAGGTGTGAGAGCACCACGTTTCTAATAAGGCATACTTGTGATGAAGGGTTTATAAGTTGTAAAAAAACGGATGTGTTTATTGTTAAGAAGTCATTCACCATTACTCTATAGCTCATAGTAGTAAGCAGTTCAAAAGAGCAACGTTCGGTTGCGATGCTGTGAAAAGTCCTTTTGGATGGTCCTGTTAACCAGATCTTTAATTCATCACAGCCTAAATGGTAACGCTCAACCATTTACCTTCTGAAAAAGAGAACATCTGAACCAAAATCCACAGATTAACAACTGATTAAAATTTACAACTGCAATTGACAGGTTATTGTAGTGGAGGAGGAATTAACAAGGGCTTACTAACATTCAGAACTGCAGGTCTCTGATGGCTTATTAAAAATTGAAAGACGTATTACCCTTTTTAATGACTTACTCACTTTCTGATCAGCCGTCAACTTCAGTTATACGTTTTAGTAAGTTCATAAAATGGGTTTCTCCTTTTCTAATAGGCAATCAAGAAGAGCTAGTGAACAATGGCAATGCATCAGCCACATAATGGCAACCCAAAGGTTGTTCTTAATAATGTCTAACAATGTCAAAACATGAAATGAGTCACTCGTTGTGATGAACCTTCAGAGAATTATCAGCTGAATCTGCAGCTTTATAGTGAGGTTCAGCTCATTGTTTAACTGTCCGGCCCACAGCTTTACTGTTTGGGTTCACTCTCGCCGTTCTCACAGTGTCGTTTTTGGCCACAGCAGGCAGCTGTTTTCAGAGAAAAGCGCAAAAAAAAAAATAGTGCACACTACCTGCTCAGCAGCAAATAGCAGACAGACACCATTAGCGACTAGATGGTGAACATAGTGGAGCATTTAGCAGCTAAAGATACAGATATTTCCCTCAGGAGTTGGTGGAGACCAAAAACATAGCTAAAAGAGAACGAATTTTAGATTTACATTCGCCAGGTGGCCAGAAACATGACTCCAAATTAATGATAATGTCGCTATGTAACTGTTGGATGAGTCAATAAGCAACAAGTTCGCCATATCAACTTATGTCAACGTTGTGTCTACAGATTGTTTTTCGCTGCCCTCAAGCGGCCAGAAAATGTTATTGCGGGTTTAAAGACTGAAATAAGAAACATAATACAAGTTCTAATCTACTGTATGTCCCAGTGTTAATTGTTTAGTTAAAACTTTGTCTTAAAATCTGTCTTTTGTCTCCCTGTAAATCATTCAGATATTTTTGATGATTCATCCTGTGCATTGAGGGAGTTTATGTACATTTATCCAATCAAATGTGATTTGGGGCAATTGATTACTCCAGCCCATCATTTGGTAGTTTGTGGTTCGAAGTAGCTACCGGAGCTCTATCAGGCGTGTGCTTGATGTTAACTGGGATAAACTCTGCTTATATTTCCAAAGAATGTGGTTGAAGATAAATTTAACACCTTTCTTCCTTGTCCTCCGCCTATTGATCTAACAGAGAGGTGTGGGCGGAGGCAAAGATTCGCACTGAGCACTGCATTTTAAAATACTTAAAACAAATTTTTGGCATTTGTGTGCTGCAACTTCTTGTTACTTATCTGCCAATGCCAATATATCTGTCATAAAATAATATCTTCCAATTCAGGCTCTGGTTCCAACCTATTACACCCCTAACAAAGTATGCCTCATTCGAAAATGGTGATGTTTTACAGTATTAACACACTATCAAATCTGCATATTGGTGTGGGTATATTTCGATCTTGCAATGGTGGTATCGGTGGAGTAATTAGAGAATGAACCCCATTCTCAACATGACTGTCAAGCAGAGTCGAATTGTTCCTATATACGGTGCAGTTATTAATGTGGTGTTAAACAGCCGGTAGCAGGTGAGTGAGGGAGGCTGCATCCTGTGACAGACACCCGCCGTTTTGTGCCCGTTACAGTCCAGGAGGAAGACTTGACGGCTGTGACACGAGTGGTGACTTCCCTGTCACAGAGTCTCCTGCTAGGCAGCTCAGGCAGAGCCGGCTGCCATGAAATATGACGCTCTGCATTTCAGTGTGTGGAGGTGGAGTCTTCACACTATGCAATAAGGGGCCACCTGAAGTGCTTGTGACAGCAGAAGAGGCAGCTGAGTCCCAAATGCGTTAGAAGGGAGCAAACAAGGCCCATTGATAGCAAACGGGGGTGAGTGAAGGCAATTGAAACTGTGAGTAAATCTGAACTGAAAAGTAGAATGGAGTGTACATCAATCTCTGCGCGGCCACATACAGCAAAGGACCACCATCCCCAAATAAATGAGAACGAAAACACAACATCCCGGGTGCTTTGTGTTTAAGAGTCCCTGGAGCTTAGATGGTTTTGGTGCCTCGTTTGACAGGATTTCAGCACATTCAACACACTGTGCTTTCGCCTCAGCATCACTGTCTGCCATTGTGAATCCAAATCAAATGTATCCGGACTCATATTTCCTCACCACACGCTTCGGAGCTTTTCCTGGCACAGGGTTGTCTCTCACATCACCTTTCCCCTTTCAACAACCGATCCATTTAGTGCCACTGCATCCGAGGGAAACGTTAGCTAGCTAACGGTGGGCAAAACACTGTTTGTCACTACTCGATGATGCGTCGTGATCATGTGTGAACGGCTGCTTTAAGGGCGTCCTCCTTGTTACGCCTCCATTCTTGCATCCGTTGACGAGTGTTCCAAATAAAAATCATAATACCTGTGAAGCTGTCATCTAACAAACAGTGACACGGTAACTGCAGGGTTAAACTTCCATTGGATAAACCTATTTGTGTGGAACTCAACGTTTTATATACTGCCACTTTCCAAAGCGGCCACAAAAATACAAAAGATAACAAATTTGGGCTGTAACGCCCACCATCAACTCTAGGCAACCAAAGTGGGCACAGACAGACAATAGAGAGACGGAGAGCGAGTGCATTCATGATGGGAAGGCCTGAATCATCAGGGCTCATTATGCCAACACTTCACTAAAAGAGCGACCAGGCCATACATGCAGCTGAAGCATGAAAGACACATAAAGGGGTTAATATACTGTACATCCACATGCTACATTCAAGGCCCCCGGTTGCCAACACCTGGATAGACATTCATAATCAGTTTTCTGAAAAGCTTTGCGAGCGGGATGAATGAAAAGGGAATGCACTTACTGCTTGACAGATGATGGAGTATTTGATTCGATTGATGCCGCCGGCAAACACAGCAAAGGTCAGAGCCGTGTGGAAACAGAAGTTGAGAAGCATATGCCATCCCTTCCGACTGATGCGGATTGCGCTGCCAAAAAAGACCAAGAATCAAAACAATTAGCAGGTACATACCATACCCCACAGTGCTTCGTGAGGTATCATAAAGTAGAATCTCATTGAGATTCAGGTTTCAAGGTGCATTGCCCATCAGTCACATCAAGTATGATTTAAGCCAGTCTTTTACAAGGTCTGCATAAATTTCCCCTTTCTTTTACCTTGCTACTGCCATATAGATTAACAACCACAGGAGAGCCCGGGGAATACTGCTCATAGAGTTTGAGTGCAAACAAGCTATTACATACTCCACTGACAATACATGTGCTGAATAATAAAATAGTTTAAAGTGCAACGAAATAAATTGGCTTTGGCTCAAGTTTAACAAGTAAGGTAATGAGTCACACAAGTTGAGTCAACTATTCGTGTAAACTTTTTAAGTTAAGGCAACTCACTCAGCAGACCTGCCTGAAAAGACGGCAACAGGCCAATGGCGTTTCATGGTCGGCAGCACGTCAAATCGAACAATTTTATATTTTCACCTCACCGTGCTTAGCAAGGTCTATTTTGCGAGTAACATGGCGATTTATATCTGACTCAAGACTCCTGGACATTTGTCACCAGAGACTGCCCAAATGTTTGCAATCAACTCATAAAATGTAATTGGGTACCATGTCATCAGTCAACAGCATCACACCACATTCACGATTCCTGTTTTATATACACAAGCAGGGAATCACTCCGCTGGTTTGATGATGAAATAAACAGAGATTGCGTCCAGTTGACTGGGCCAAATTAAGTTTTCACAATGTAAAACTATGCACTCATATCCACTTTGTGAAATATGGGATCAGCCGGGGGTTACGCAGCCCTGGGTACGGCACTTAACCCACATTACCATTTCCATCCGGCTCTTGGAAAATAGGCTAAATAGGTCAGACAATACTAACATATTCATCTGACTGTGTGAATTAACAGACCATCCGTTCTTTTAATTACTTTCCTGTGTCGGCGCCCTCCCTTTCATCCATACATTCACTGTCACCATTTGAAATTATCTAACCCTGTGCTGGAAATCTCCACTCCCCAAAATGGAGGAGCGGAGCCCCGGCTGCACGTGAGCCAACTGTAGATGAAGCAGTGGCTCAGCACTGAGATATGAGGCGTGTCTGGGGGCCGGGCTTCACTGCTCTGCGTAAGGGGAGGGAGCGTTAAAGCTGCTGTTGTCGATGCCTCTGCCTTTCCTCTCCATCCAGAAAGGAGGCCATAAATCAGGCCGGCTCCTGGCCTCCCTGGAAGAGGGTTTTCATAGGCTCTGCTTTGGGCTTTCATTGGGTCAAGTACATTAACCTGGCAACCCTCCACATCCCCATCTCCCAGAGGGTAGGGGGGATAAAACTGTCTTCTCTCTGCATCTGCTCTCTCACCCTACACCGACTTCTGAGCCAATGTAAGGGACAATAAAGCTATGGGCAGTATAATATGACACATTATACAATAGGTGGTTTCAGCCAAGCCATTTCATTGGTGGAAGACGCATTTCAAACAATGCTGATAAGTCCCATAAACTATTGAAAGCCGTGCTGTTAAATGGAGAAATGGAAGTGGTTTCCCGCTAATTATGATGGCAAAACCTGCAAACAGGGTTGGACTATAAGGTTGCAATCAACAACAGGATATAAAAATACTCCAGATACCAATATATTTCTAACAATAGGGCAAATCATTAATTCCACCATATTACAGACAAACCTCTTTGGGACGGCAACAGACTCTAAACACAACAATGACATAATATCACCTTATACGTGTGAGGACGTTGCATTTATTTGGAGTCACATTTTTGCCTACTTGACGGATGTAAGTCCAATATTTTTAGCTCTGCTTTGGTGTCCACCAACTCCCGAGGGACATGGTTGCTAATTCCTCCACTATGGTCACTTGCAAGCCACTAACGGCGTCTGTCTGATGTTTTGTGCTCAGCAGGTAGTGTACAGTGGGTTTATTCAAGATATTTCAGAGAAAAAAGCTGCGTGCTGCGGCCGGACATGACGCTGATGAGAGCCGTGAGACTGAAAAGCAGCAAAGTTGCAGGCTGTTAAACCAAATCAGTGAGTTAAAAGATGCTGCAAAGTTCCGTAGAGCTGAGGGGAGAGGTGATAATTCTCTGTGTGCAATCTAAATCTTTAAGGTTAGTCAGCTGACCCTTTGTTAAAATAAATACCATTCATTTGGATTACAACATTTTGCCAAAAGATAAAACAACATGATCATATTGTCTCACTTTACAAAAATAGTGCTTTATTTTTAGCATAACATGGTTAATGGATATTTCCTCAGTCGAGCTCTACATGACAGTATTGACTGTCTTTCGTTTTTGGGTACTTTTCACTAAACATACCAACGCAACACACATGCTGGTAGCCATTAATAACCACATGAACCCTGCGCTGTTTTTTTCCTCTAATTTCAGGCTTAAAATACTCCTTATTACTGTCACAAAATGTGTGGATAGTGTAAAACAACCATGCCGTATCATCTGCTAACAGTTCCTGTAACCATAATGTACAAACGACTGCATTACTTTATATACAGAAGAAAAACTCAATTTAATAATTGTGCGGTGAGCATCGATGACAACTGGAAAGACAAAGCTCCTCTGATTCCATCGATATGTGCGTGAAATGAGTGTGCCCTATTTTCACTGAGTTATGAATCAAATTGCATGAACTGGGTTCAAAGGATTTTGGGTTCAAAGACATGACACCCACCACTATGTTCTTTACTAGGCTCATACGTACATCATGCATCCTCATTGCACCCATAATGACAGATTGTATCTTGGCTGGCGGAGAAAGATCCAACAGCACATACTATATGCATACATCGATGCATGTGGGTATGTGTTAGTGAGCTGAAGTGAGAAAGTGACACATTCAAACTGTGACTACCCTTGAACAGCCTCCTGCGCATTCTGCCCATTTAACGCGCAGACCCGCCGCTTCACAGCTTGGATACTGCCATTCAGCTGGAGTGATACTACACAACTCAAGTGTTACTAAACAGAGATGTGTTTTAGTGCTGGAGAATGCCTATAGGGAGGCGTGGAGGACGAGGAGGTGTTGGGAGTTTGTTAATGTGAGCGCCGTTGAAAGAAAAACCCTGCAACCCTCCCCTGAGTGTGACAGACACAACATAACCGCTGGATTCATAGCATAAATATGGCCTTGTTCTGACTGGCATTTGGTCTTTTTGCTCTGAAAAGCACTTTGCGATGAATGAGTGGGTTTGCATGCGCACAAGAGTCCCAACTGCACAATGGTAAATGGACTCTTACTTATATAGTGCTTTTCAACCGTTCCCAAAGCGCTGTAACAGTAATCTAAGCTTGAACAGTAGTCTCATTCACACACCGATGGGGCGTGCTGGCCTCCACTTGGGGTTCCGTGTCATGCCCGGGGACACTTCAACATGTGGACAGGAGGAACTGAGATCGAACCACCAACCCTGGGGTTAATGCACTACCCTCTCAGCCACAGCCGCCCTACAATGTGCTGGAATGAAGTCACACCTGCAGGCGGACAATCAGAAACCTGGATTCTGTTATGTTATTGTATACAGGGATAAGGACAACCAGGTTTCTCATGCTCCAGAGAAACATCATATCCCAAATATGAACAAAGCAAGGGTAAGACTCAAAACGGGGAAATTTCTGATTCCAACATACAGTAACCTGTAACGGGGTGTAAGTTAAAATGCCAAATATGACAACACAGATGAGTTTCTCATTTGTGAAAAATACTTGAAAGTCTAGTAAAAGACTGTTAAATCAGCCTCCATTATGTATCAACTAAATATCAACACTCATAACGGTGTTCCTTTGCAACCACTGTAGTTTAGCACCTATGATGTATAGAGGTTACGGTTTCATTAAAAAAAGGCCCTCTATTGGGGGCTTTTGGCAGTCTTCTAAACTTCATTCCTATTAATATGTATTTAAAGCCTGTGAATCATGGCGGTGTATTAGTCGCATTGAGTTTCACTAATAATATTAGACAGACATTTTAAAATGACCTACAATCCGAGTTCTAATCCATTAACTCTGCACAACACGGCAGAATAGCCGGTGGTGCTCGTTTACATTTCACTTGAATCAAAAATCTCAATCTCCTGCATTTGCGAAATTGCTCCTGTCTGTATTGCAGTTTTCATTTTTTTTCTCCACTCACTACTGCAGTGCTAGACGACAGTAAGTAATGCTGCTGTTCGGAGCCCCACATGCCGTCATCACTGTCTGACTGCAGGAGGACGCACCCTGTCTCTGTCCCAGGTGACACAGATGGATGCAACCTGCAAATGCTGCAGCGCGTTTACACAGCTTCACCAACTGTGCGTTTTTGGTCACAGTAAGGACAGGAAAACACACATGAAACCAAATATTTCTGTCTGATAAAATATCAGTTATCTGTGTTATTCTACGAATAAAACGATATTTTTTTTAAAATGAGACATTTGAGACATTTTTCTTTTATATTAAAATGGATGGAGAGCGATTACAATAATACCACATTAATGCCACAGACATGATAAAGTGATTGGTGCTCTACAAGGACAACAGATGATGAATTGGCGTGCTGAAATAATACGCCAGTCAGGCTCCCCCCTGCTGTAATAACAGCATTCACTGCGAATGAACCTAAGAAGAGCAGACAGATGCCACAGTGCAAAACCACGAGAGTCACACATTACATTCTCTGTCCTTATCTCCATACGGAATAAAAATAAATCTATTAGAAGTATACATTTCTGCTATGACTCTCTCACACAGACACATGCACACATCAGTGTGTGTGTGTGTGTGTGTGTGTGTTTTAGATACTCTTAGTCAGACAGGCTGCAGTGCTTTACGCGAGACTGAAGCATCTGAGTCCCACCTGTCAGCTCAGGGTCTGTGACAGTATGGAATCAGATTTGTGTCAATGTAATCAAACAAAACTTCTTAAATATCAGACAAAACTAAGAACTTGAGAGAGTGAATAAAACTCACTGAAGCAAACAAAATACCACCTCAAAAGTGAAACTTGTACCATTCAGACCAATTACATGATCAGACTGTTGCCGTCACTGTCAGCTTTGCGGTGACGCTGCCAGCTCTCTCGTTTGTGCTTCCTGACTTTTTGTTTGCTGTTCTGACACAAACCTCTTTTTGCGGACACAGACATCCTAAACAGCGGCACTGGACATTCCCTACCCACTAGCCAACTTTACTGGATCCTTACAAGATTAATAAAGTGGAATTATTGATCATAGACTGTATGTTGTCTGCACTGTACTAGATGTTTTATTAAGCTAAATTCCGCCTTATTATATAAAGCTAATAAAGTTATGTTAAATTAAGGTGCGACAGGCTGCAGGGGCTTTAAGATTAAAAGAATACTTCATTAGAATTGAGGTGGTGCTTTCTTCTCACCTGTGGTGCACTATGTATGTGATGATGGAGGCGAAGAGGCAGAGCAACATGACCGCTGTGCAGGCATACACAACCGGGTGCAGAAACTCCCCAGGGTATGGGGGGAAAGACAGCACCTTCTTCAGATCCTGAGGCAGAAACAGAGAGAGAGAGAGAGAGAGAAACTGGGGATCAGACATAAGTCATCATAACTTGAGTATCACAAAAATAATCAGTGAGCAAGAGCTAGGCCTGCACAGCGTCAGCATTTCTGAGAATCCACCCAAAGACAAAGATGATGAGCTCTCCGTATGCACAGGCCCCGTATACTGCGCCGACGAGATATGCAGGCAAAATACAAATGAATGTCAAGTAACTGTCTTCGAGTTAGAACGCTGTCCAAATCAGCATAAAAGAGTAACAACCCTGTCGAGTGAATATTCTTCCGCCTGCATTTACATTTTGCATTGCAGGCATTTAGCTGACACTCTTAGCTGGAGCGACTGAGCGCAACAATAGCTTAAGCTCCCTTGTCTGCCAACATAAAAAGCAAAACAAAAATGGATAGCAGCCAGGCAAGAAAAAAAAAGAAAAGAAAGGAAAGTTAAGTCGCCTTTCTTGTCTCTAGAAGACGCATTGTTAACAGACGCTCATTAAGCCCTTATCAACATCACAGTCCATTTGCTTGGTGATTTATTCTACATGACAAACTCCTTCAACTCTTACAGCAAACATTTTGACAGCTACAGCTTAAAACTCTCAAAGTATCGACAACTTTTCACACTTTAAACTACCACTGCGCTGTATCTGTAAGCTTGAGATCTGTTGTGTTAAGAGAGGAAACAAGCGTTTGTATAAAATCTGCACACCCACTGCACGTGCACTCGCCTGCTCTCGCTCTATGCGGAGCCAAAGGTGACGTCACGGTTTAGGCTGCGTCGTGTCGACGCTGCTAAATAAAGAGCACCATATCTCCATAACCCCACCAGCTCAGTGTGAGTTTGTGTCTGCGAGAGTGATCCGCATACACGCTGTCTGACTCCATCATTGTCTCTGTGAGAAGCCAAGTGGGAAATTCTCGCTCGGTGTTTATCTAGAGGCTGATGTGTCTGTCGGGGCCCGTGAGGGGTCGTGACCTTCGACTGAGCATTTATAAGCGCGGTTGTAAAGTAGTGACCCGAGTTGGAATAAAAGGTTTGGGGGACAGGACACCGGGGAGATGTAGAACAGGAGAGTGTGTGGTACAGACACTCAGTCCAAGCCTCATCACTGAGCCTAATATAGC
>JAVQJF010087487.1:0-24877 GCA_036023855.1 Gadopsis marmoratus
CCTCGTGTTTCCCTGATTATTGGAGTGTTTTCACCTGTTCCCATGTGTTCACCTGTGGTCCATTCCCTCATTAGTCATCTGGGTCCCTCTTTTCCTCTGCCACACCCTGCCGTCCCTGACCCATTTGTTGCTTTATATTCTCATTATCACAAAAGAAAATGGAGCATACATTAAAGAGATATATCTGAAAATACACATGTAAGAATGTAACAAAATAAAAATATATTCTTATCAGAATCTCTCATGCAGATGTGTCAAATAGCTGTGGACAGATTATATGAAAAGTGCAGACACATTGCTTTTTCGCCTCCCACATGTAGCTGAAGAAGCTGCAGTCACTCAGCCCAGTATCCCTAGGAATTTCTTTCATATTGGATGATGTTGCAGTACACAATTTAACACCCATGGCAACGTTCAGTGCCAGTGAAGGAAGAAGTGTGTATTATTATTTATTTTTAATACTTTTAGACCTGAGTGCTGCTTTTGACACAGTAGATCATGCCATTTTAATTGACCGTGTTGAAAACTGGGTTGGTATTAAGGACTCTGCACTTGGTTGGTTTTATTCATATTTGCTAAATAGAAGTTAATAAAATAGAAGTTTTTCTTCCTCTACAGCCCACATTACCTGTGGTCAATTTTAGGTCCAATTTTATTTTCTATCTACATGCTTCCGCTCGGAGAAAGCACACAGATATACCTTCCCCTGAGACCCAATGACTCAAGAAGCCTGGCTGCTGTCTTAGACTGTCTCAAAGATGTTAATTGTTGGATGGCACAAAACTTTCTTCAACTGAATAACTCGAAATCAGAAATCATACTGATCGGCCCTGCAAATCCATTGACCCACATTGTTGGCTTAGGGTTAGCGTTAATCATCACTTCAAGTGCTTTCCCTTACCAAGCATTTTAGTTACACATATAGACATGCACATATGTTGGTATATAGAGCAAATAATGTAAAAAGAAACATAATCAAACGTCATCTTTTATCATACTCCAGGGTTTCGCAGAATCGGCCAATATCAGAGCCACTGAAACAGAAAACACTGCAGTCAGTTGACTTGCTGAACTAACACCTATGGACACACGGCATACAACAAAGACCAAGGCATACAATAGCCCATTTAATCACACACACACACACACACTAGTCTAGTGGTTGTCTTTTAGGATATTAAATAGTAGATGAGGAACATGTTTATGTAGTCTGCAGGCACAGTGATTGGCACTCAAAGGTAATGTAGAAACCGTGGCTGGTGTAAAGTAAAACCTATCCTAGTCTAAATCATGGGCACCCTTTGTTCTTTGTCAAAGAGACATTCAGACAGTCTGTCAAAAGTCACTTGAAGCCATTCCTGCATTGACATCAAAAGCATAATATAGTATATTTTAAAAACTTTAGTAGTGCTGTGCTGAAAAGTCACACGTCTAACATTTAAGATTTGATGCATTTATAAATAGGGTTCCTTTATAGGCAAACTTGAAGGCTTCTCCACAGGGACAGATCTGTACCATTTTTAGACTCCATTGTTTGATAGGTTAAGACTTACGTGTGCATTGAGAATATGTGTTGTCAACCCTTGTTGACCCGTTGCAGGGCAGAATACACGTCGGCGTGACTAAAAATACTTACAATTAGCAATGCAAACATTTTTATCGCCTCATTTTATGCTGTCACATATTGTAAGTCGCTGTGTTAGAAGTGCATTCAGGCAGACCGAGAAGAGAGCTTCAGCCCAGTGAGGCAAATCATGAACAAAGCTAGTGTGGCGGCAGTATTTCCACCGGGGCCGCCATATTGCAGTGGTGGATTAGTTCTTTAAATGGCATGTTTACTAAAATACGTTTCCATGATGTCTGATTTAAATAAAACATTCAAACGCCGTTCTAGGTTGTAAACGTCATACATCTGGTTGCTTATATTGCTGCAACAAAGAAAAGGAGTTCTTGAGGCCTCCTGATTAAAGCATTCGGTAACGGTATGCTCTAAGAATAAGTAGTAAGATTCCTGATTCCTTTTGTACATCCACATCCCACTTACAGTGTGTGAGCCACATACTTGTTCAGGCATGCACAGCCAGGTCATAATCTTCATTACCCCTCTCTCTCTCGCTCTGCTCCTCCTTGTAGGTAAAGGTTCGCAGCAATGTCGCTCAGACAGCTCCGGTGCCACAGACCATGGTGCACAGGGCACACATAGCCTTGGCCACAAGAGGGCACCGCTGACTGGCCTCAAACCACACACCGAGAAGGTCGGGACTCTGCCCAGACGAAGAGACACCAACACAGACCGTAAGTTAAGTCTTTTACGCTCTCAGACATTAATTATCGGAGAATCCTCTCTTGTGGCAAATTCAACGAGGAGTTCCTCCCTCATGATGTCTCATTTGTATTCTTTGCCAAATCCAATCGTCTACCGTCTCAACTCAATAGCCCACACACCGGTCATGAAGTCCCTGAACAGCGTGGGTTCCCGCATGCACAGCTCGTGGGCAGCTGCAGCCTCGGACCCCTCTGAGGAGTGCATGGTGACCGTGTCGACGCTGGAGCGGCAGCATATGGCTTCCTGGAGCGGCACAACAACATCCAACAGGGCCACCCTGAGCAGGGGTTCCCACAAGGGACCTGGCACAGATCCCTCCCACAACGAGCATCCTCCCACAAACAGCACAGAGAAAAGGGAACACTGTAAGTGTTGAGCCTCATGAGGATCTGCGTGCACATTACACACAGTGGGTGTAATCAAATGAAAGCAGTGCTACCTATATCTGCAGAGAGAAAGAATGTGCAGGCTTTACTGAAACTTTGTTGAAAATGTTGTTAGACCTAATCCATTTTATAGCTTTGTTTCTGATTTACCCTGATTGACAGATAATAACAGAGGAGCCTCATCATTTAATAATTACAGAGCTTTATTTTCCGCCAAAACAGCATACTGCACAGTGGAATATCTTCTGTAAATTGTGGCTGTCACCTCTTTAACGATTTGTAAAGGAAGACGAGGCAACTCAGATTGCCTCTTGACAGCATCACAATACAGATGAGAAATAAATAATTCATTAATGCAATGAAATGACCAGGACAATCAAAATTGTAGATTTGGAAGCATTACACTTCACCGTTTTCCATAAGAAGTAAAGTTGAAATATCCACCCAATTCCAAGCTTGCTTCCTAATAGAAATGCATCCCGGGACTGTGAAATGGAGATGCAGATATTGAGAGTGAAGTATTCAATGTCACAGAGATTTTACATTCCAGTTTTTGGTGTGTCTGCCTGCCTCTCTTTCAGAGTCTTTGCGAAGCACCATTCCCTGCAGTGGCTGCCGGTCCCGGGACACCTTGTTTGTAAGCGCTATGAGATTTTCTCTCTGCGACTGACACAGAATGATGTTCGGAAGATGGAGAGGAGACAGAACGGAGACAAAGACAACGCAGTGCGAGGAAAAAAAATGCAGAGCTGTAAATGTCATGTACAGACACAGACGCCAGTCTCACAGTGTTATTTCCATCCCCCCTCTTCTAAAGAGTAAACAGTATGTTGTATGTCTGCTTCTATTTTCTGTCACATCCTGTACAAAGATTCACACTGTGGAGATGACGAAGAAAAATCACAACAAAATGACTAATTGAAATGAAAAAGGACTTGCATAATTTGTAAATATATTTTTTTAATGTTTTTCCTCTTTCTTTTGCTTTGCTATGCAAGCCAAACCCAATGTTGTCTCTTTTGTGATTTATTACTGTGAATCATTTTTCATTAATGCTCAAACTGTTAGCTTATTTTGACGAAGCTACTGTATTGTTGTACTTTGCACAGAGCGTTTTGGTAAAAATAAGCACAAACACATTGTCAGCTAAGCTGAGGAGGAGAATCATAATGGCAAAGAGGGACATCTATGTTAAACAGAACCTAAACAGAAGATATATACTTGGCTGTGCTGTAATTGTTTTGAACAATACTCGTATATTGAGAGTTACAAGGGAAAAAACACAGTTAAATACTTGGAAATGATATGCCAGTGTAACAAACTGTGTACTACTTGCTGGGAGTCCTATTATGCATTATACTGACAATGGTTCTCAGCAAATGGTTGCCAGAACAGTTTTTATGATAACAGAGCAACACATTAGTTGTGATATCCAAAGCAAAGACATAGGAAACTTCTCTGCCATTCACAACAAGGGAATGTTAATAAAAATATCTATATGTTTGTTTTGGTAATTCCTTTTCAATTACATACAGTGACATAATGACAATATTGTGCAATACTTAAAGGACAATATGACCGTAAAGGAAAAAGTCTATCTGTTACCCTGAAGGCAAATGAAATGCAGATTTTAATGACAACTATATATGATGTTAAACATCAAAGAAATTATACCAGATTTGTTCTTATGTATTACACTGTTGAATGGTTATGGATTTTACACTATCACTTTGCAAAGATGTATAGGCTTGGACAACTGCCAAATTTGAAGATCTTAAAAAAAAAAAAAAATTGTGAAAAAACATTTCCAGTTTTAAAATGCAGCCAATTAGCATTTTGTGCCAATGAGATTCACAATGCGATGTCTTTACACTTGTTTGGATGCTTTCGTTCTGATCATTGTTCTAGTAATGTCTCTCCCTTTGAGGAACCTTTACCTGCCAGATTGGTTTGCCCTCAGGAATACACAGCCACATACAGTAGGGCCGTTTTTCAATCCTTTGATGCAAAATAAAATGTGTATGTGAAAATGAACCAGATTTCTCCTCACAATGCCTCCGAGTCTGACACACTGTTTGCATTCACCCAAGTCCATTTTGGAATTTTTTGAAGTTCCTTTTGTCAAGCTAGTTCAGATATATAAATATATATACAGTATATTTCTAATAGAGATTTGTCAGATTGGACAACATGTTTTACTACAACATTGGTTTCTTTATATCTCATTCCCTGATAATATGAAATCCTCCCTAGAAACACATAAACACATTGTTATCGCCATGCTATTATCGTCAGCCACCAGATATATTTGGTTTTAAACACTGTTCTTTCTTAAATGGCTCACGCAGGTGCTACAGAGTTAAATGATGGATTATTATGTGCACACCCTACACTCTGTCCGTCAAAGACAACTTAAGAAATCTTTGACATTCAAACAACAACCCATCTGTCACGGTTCCAACGTGCTCCTTTTTTTTTTGCCTTATGTTTCTGGTGCTTCCCCCTCCCTCTTGTGTCCTGTGTTTCTCACGGTGTGTGTGTGTCTGTGTCAACCAGGAAGGCGGTGCTGTCATCGGCAAACCTCCTGCCTCGTTTCTGCAATCATCATCATCTGTCGCCCATCTACACATCAGCCTGCAGTATTTCTACCCTGGCGTTCCAGCCAATCAATCGCCAGATCATTGCTTCAGTTCGTTTGGTAGCAAGCACACCAGCCTTTATCTTTGAAGCCTGTTTATGAATCTTTCTCTGCTCAGTCCTAATCCTGTTCTCCTGCGCTCAGGTAAACGTCATCTCCCTGGATTCCACTCACCTGCACGTTCGTCACGTTCTGCCCGCCTGCCTTCCAACTCCAGCCTCGCCTTCCCCGGCGTCTGCCTTCCACCCGTCTTCATTGGAATTCTTCCCACTCCCCTTTCATCTTCCCCTTCCCTTGTTCAATTAACCAGCTTTAATTCTCATTCTCTCCAATGTCATGTCCTCCTGTTAATATGTCACAACATAAGGTTGACCAATGTCCCTGCACAGCATATAGCATTCCTGTACTTGTGAGGATGGTGGAAGGCCTCCAACACTGCCCAAATATATGGCGATGTCTCAAAAACATATTTTGCCTTGACGATAGCTTGAACAAGTTTCAGATTCAACTTTATTCCATCACAGAGGCGCCAGAAGAGACAGAAAGTCATTCTGTTATCGCTGGACCACCTGACAGCTCCCCTAGCACAGATCTGGACAGCACCGGGGAGGATAGCTTCAGGCGGTGGTGTAATAGGTGCTATGCGCTACGCGGGACACCCTGTCAATATTTGTATCTTAAGACGGATGGACAGGGATTAGGGTTGTCTGCAGATATTGTGCAGACAGGGGGCATCATGTGCAATCCAGTATCTAAGCTCTAAATCCAGCTGGGTGGGTCTCCAGAAGTGCTACGCGGACAGAAGATTGGTATTGTGTAGTCAATTCTATACTCACTTGCACACAATTTGGCCTCCACACGCACAATCCCACCACCACGTCTTGCATAGGCTGCTCCTAATTTACCCAGCTTGCAGCACATGTGAATTTAATGGAAGAGCGGGAAAACATAGCCGAGCCCACAGAGCCCAATTACAAGGCCCCACCTGCATTCGCAGAGTTGCAGTTCCGTCTTATAACGATGTGGCTTTATATACCAGTCTTGGAATGGTGTGGTCACTTCATGGGGAGTTCTGTTTTTTGTGGTTGGATGAAAAAGCAGTTTAGCGTAACTGTTATTTACTGCGGAGATATTTGGTCTGCACTCAGGGGAGCAATTTGGTCTCAAACTGTTTCGCTTCTTTGGATATTGCCACAAACATGTGGAAAATATTTGTAACGGGGATCCGTTTCTACAGAAAGCACTAGTACCAATAATCGTCCCGCCCCGTGTCTGTGTGAATGGTTGTGTTTCCTGTTTTCTGTTGCCTGTCTCGTGCTTTCTGGGTTGTGTGGTTTATTGTCTTAGTTCCGTGTTTGAGTTTGTGTCCTGTCTCGGCCACCCTCGTGTTTCCCTGATTGTTGGAGCGTTTTCACCTGTTCCCTTGTGTTCCCCTGTGGTCCATCCCCTCGTTAGTGTCCTGTGTATTTAAGTGTGTTCAGTTCCGTGGTTCTCTGGGGCGTCATTGTCTATGCTGTCGTCTGTGTGGCTGGTCTCTGTTTTGTTGCTGTCGTTATAGCAGCTCCCCGGTCATCTTACCTTTTGTAGCCGCCGTTTTGTGGCGCTCTGCATTAAAGCCTGCTCATTCCCGCAGTATCCGTCTGGGCCCCTCTTTCCCTCCTCCACACCCTGCCGTTCCTGACAATAATGAGATGAGGACTATATTAACTGAATCAGTAACCGTCTGATTACTCTTCAAAAGAAATAAATTCACGCTGCACATTACAAGCATTCATTTAAGTATTTTGATGATGGTGGGACAGCTTAAACCAGTGTGTACAAATGACTATATTTAATTCTCTTCATCATTTGTGAGTAATCAAAATGAAAGGTGCTAATATATAAGATATCTTGATGGTTTGGAACCCATGGTATGTTATTTGAGTTTCTGTTAGCTTGTCAGCCTTAATGAAAGTTCAACTGAAAGACCCTGCGGTGAGCCATGTCAGGAGCAGGAGAGCTGCTCTGTAGTTCACACTAACCTTTTACCTTCATGTAGGCGAAGAGAAAATTCAGTTTTACCTTCATATCCATAACAGAGGATAAATAGCGTAAGAGTCTAATTGTTTGCCGGGCAGTTCCAAGACAAGCAACACATTGACCAAATCAATTTATTCAAAGTAAAATTGAATACCCACTTAAAACTGAGTGTTTTTTGTGATTGCGCAGGTGCAAAAATAGCCAGATGTAGATATTAAAATGTAAGTAATTTGAGCAAAATCAGTAAGTGTTTCCCGCAAGAGGGGCTTTCTGATTTGAAAGAAGAAAAGAATACTAGGTGAATGTAATTGAAAATAAATAATAATGACAGGCTGCAGTTTACATGAACAAAATGAGCCTCGCATAACAACGTGCAAAACCGTATTAGCATATTTACATACAAGATGATGTTCCGTACAAGATGTTAGTATCTGTAGTGCCACCATCCCACGGAAGAGCCAATTTTAGACATAAGAAATGTCAGAATCATATATTTTCAGAGGAAATGTAGACAGTGGGATTACAGAGCTTATAAAGCAGACATTATGAATTGCAAAGTAGATTGTTATATTTTACAGTGTGAGGCTCAGACAAGAGACCTGCATTCATGGTATTCTTTTTTGTTCCTTTAATACTCTGCATAACAGCCTGACTTTACATCCGATGTGTACAGTATGTATACAGTATATGAACTGCTGTAATATCTTACTCTGCATATATTCATTACTGCTGCTTTAGGACAGAAGGAAGAGAACCATCTGCTCTCTTTCGATCTTTTATTTTTAGATCGTTTCATGAAACCCGTAAACTTGAACCATGTGGTGGACAACCTTTTCAGTATGATTATGTGTAATATTGGCTTGAAAGGCTTATTTGTGACTCATGACATTTTGGCTAATTGCAACATTCAAACAGTGTGGTGGCGAACATGCACCCCAGCTGAGACCGCTGGTCCTGCTCCGTGGCTCAGCTACCCTGAGGGTAAGCTAAAGGCCAGCGGTCTCCTGGCTTTTAGCTCCCTCAGTGACCAATTTATTTTCGTCTTGTTCACCCTGATGGTTCATCTACTTCTTTTTATGTTGCCACTTCACATTGTGCCATTGACATGAAGCAGCGAGGCCTCTCTTGGAGGTCTATTATAGAGGGCATTTAGGTAAACAGGGAAAGGACATTTGCAGACTGATATTGATATGTATCTTTGTCTATGCCTGCTCTCACTCATAGATCCCGACACAGTCTCCAGGTCTCAGCCGAGACAAGTTCTGTTTAATCCTGGCACCAAGAAGCAGCTCTAGTTGCTGGTTGCTCCCCCTGGAGCATGGAGGAGTACAACATTCTTGTAGTTTAGCCTTTCTAGTTGGGACAGATTGTCTCTGCGTTGTTGCCCAAATAGTTTCCTTCAACAGTCTTGACTTATAATGGGTCTGCTGTCCTGAAAATCTCATTTAGCCAGCCAATCCCAAAACAATCCCAAGTAACATAAAAGCCAGTGCATTTACTATCCAGTTATTATGTTACAAAAATGTCTCGATTCAAAGGAATCTGCCTGCCGGCCATGTTTTACTTCAAGTCCCGCTTCACTCAAAAATGTGTTTTACTCATTGTCACTTTACTTGGATGTTTAATTTCCACTGTAATGAGTTTGACTCTAGAAGGCTGCATTGATCTGCCGAAGGGGGAAGGTTTAAAAGTTTAAGACGTGCAGTGCAGTAGGAGATGTCTTTTGTCCAGTAGTTAAATTTTTTTTTTATTAAAAATAGTTTGAAATTCATAG
The DNA here is from genome assembly GCA_036023855.1 of Gadopsis marmoratus. NCBI lineage: Eukaryota > Metazoa > Chordata > Actinopteri > Centrarchiformes > Percichthyidae > Gadopsis > Gadopsis marmoratus. The sequence goes on from JAVQJF010087487.1 coordinate 9,144, forward strand.
GATTCTGGATTAAATTAGGGAGGAGAATTTTTAATGAGGTAACTGAACATTTTTTGGGGGAAGACCACATCAGACATAAATTATGATTCAAAAATGTCTGGTGGGGATCTTTGAACACGGTGAAAAATGCAAAAAGAGACAAAGCACACATTGATGGCATGGTGGATTTTATTGGCTCTATGTTACTGACACAATATCCTTCCATTTCTTTCATTTTGTGGCGTAATATACTCGTGAGTGGTTTTAAATGAAAATACCTTTTTATTTTTCAGTTTACTATCTTATTTTGTTACACTCCTCTGTCTCCCATTGTACTAGAAAATCACACTTCAGAATCTTTATAACTCACTGTCAGCATATGCGCTTTTAAAGTTGCCTCCTCTCTCCTGATGCCAGATAAGGCCATCATCCTCTTTGCCTTGGGTGCAGCTTTTGACAATTTAGCATCTCCTTCTCGTCTGCCACAGTAAGTCCTCTCTTGGCATCGTAGGACACATCCTCCCCTGGTTCGCAGTCAGCTTTTATAGTGACAGACAGTGATATATCTCCATAAACAAATATGAATTTACTACTGCTGGATTGAGCTCCAACTCAGCCACCAGATTCATTATCTCTGACACCTCCTAATTCCTCACCAACTGCCTCCTTTAAGAGAAAGTAATCTTCCTCAAAGACAACTGCAATAAATTTTGGAATCATAAATTTGCACTCATTACTCCTGCCCCCCTCCACTCATAACTTCTCACTCAGCACCAGTGTCGGCTCATCCCCTAGTAGTCAACCTTGGCACCTTCCTTGCCTGCACGGATGTCAGTGACGCAGGAAAATATTAGGGTTGAGAAATCGTGCCCATCTCTGACACCACCTGATTATTTCACTGCTGTGAAGCTTATCAATGTCTTCATCGCCCCCCGGACGCCTTTACTGCAACAGTGCCTTCTGCGTATCCTCAATAAACCCCAATATGTTGAAACTCCTAATGCTTGAATGATTACATGTACCGGTTCATGAGGTCTCCAAAACCTCAAATGACTTCCACAACAAACGCAGAGTAATAGTTTGAATTAAGTTAAGATTCAACATTTGGTGTACAATGACATACGGTGCGGTTAAGATGGTAGGGCCGGGTCATTTGCAGTACAGCTCTCAGCCATACTGCCTCTAAAGATCTGTCCCATTAAAAAGAGTTTTTCAGGGTTGACAGTTTCACTTTTTCTGTCAGCCTCTCCAGCAATTCCGCCACATTTGCCCTAGCATGTCGACATATTGCAGGGAATCTGCTGGATAAACACTGAAAAATTGAAAATGAAAAATGGCAGCACACACAAGCATGGACAAACTCTCTGTCACAAACACACACACCTACACACACACAGTGTCTTAGAAACGAATGCAAACACGTGTGAATAACCGGCTGTAGACAGCTGTCCTTGAAAAGGAAAAGAGAGAGAAAAATAAATAGAGGGGATGAAGTCATTCATGGTGTTGAGAAGTAGTTTTGCAGTAGGGGCGTGTCCAGGGAGTGGACTTGAAAAGTGGCTCCTGAAATCGGATCGACCACCCCAAGTGCCTCCCCATTATGCTAACCTATGATTGGCTATCTGTCCGGTCTGAGGCGGGACCTTAGTTAGGACAAAAAGTATGGAAGCTTTATATTACATTTGTATGGTGCCACTTTATTCTGTTGATTTGATTGGACAGTCTATTTATCTTTTTAAATGAAATTTTAAACATAGAAGCATAAGAAACTGTAAGATACTGTAATGCTGGTAGATGAGTAGTAGAGACAGAATTAATTAATGTTATTCTGACGTGTGTGTGTGTGTGTGTGTGTGCGTGCACACCAGGCCTTTGCAAGTGAATTACAAGAAGTCAGCGTATCAGTGTGTACTTTCCAATGCATTCCTGGTTTTGTTTTGAAAACACACATTCATAATTTCTTTCTGACATATTAATAAAATGTCCTAAAAGCGATAACATAGTGAGACACAAAAACTCATCTCATGCTTTTATCAAGGTCAGCTGTGTTGCAGTCGGACAGAGACAGAAATTCGCGATGGCAACTGTACACAAAGTAATTTTGGTCGGCTTGAACAGTGTTTTTGTTGATTTCAGAGTGTTTGAAGTATTGTTGCATTTTTGAACATAGACACACAAACACGTTTTGTCACGTCCCAGAGCCGGGGTCTGATCTCCACGTCGCTGACTAACTAATTAAACTCCCTACTTGGCTGTTTTACAAATCGATGTGGCAAATGTGGCTTTCAGAACACATACTGCCAACGGTAAGAGGATCAAAGGTAGATGGATGGTCTCTTCACCTTTCAAGTAGGATCATACTTCTCAGAGAAGTGCCAGTTCAGTCCTTATCCCTGCTTACATAACAGAACCTGAAGAAGTCTGTGGGAACAGAGCAAAATGAAGTATTATGATAAGTGCCACTCAGCACTTTTAAACCCAGAATCACCAACATCGCTCAAGTCACTCCATGCAGTAGTGTGAAACTTAGCATAACATAGCTAAAGTTTGTTTTCTTCAATCTATCAGCTGTTTTCACTCACCTGCTTTGTTGCAGTAGGTCAACTTACTAAATGTGCAATAAATAACGTGATTATTCTGATCTAACAGATAAGTAAACGTAGCTGGTTACTGTACAACTGAAGTAATTCTACAGTATGAACAAAAAATGCATTTTAAAACCTTTGTTTTGTGCAGTGTAATTAATCAGTTTTAATATTGATTACACACAAATGAGCCAAGGAAGCAATAAAAGATAAGATGAACAACGTAATAATATAGAACACGTATGATGTTTTCTGTGAAGAGAAAAGATTAACTTTTATTACCTTTCATGATCCGCAAATGACGGCTGCATATATGATGTTTGCCCATTCCTTCTCTTGCTCGACCATCATAGTCGATGATGGCCATGGCACGTCTCATTACGCTGGGATTTGGCACAGTAGGCGAGAGGCACAACGGCTACTTTCAGTCACACCTGGGAGATGATCTTGAGTGTGTTCCATTTGTGCAAAAAGGCTGACCTCCTTTTCAGCTGTTGGCAGCTACGGCACAGTGTGATCTACCTTTTTTCTTCGTCCCATTATCACCTCAAGCTTGAGTGATGTGACTGCTATGACTAAATGGCGGGTGCAGTTTTTTTACCCATGCTGTGGAAGGTAATGTCCGTTCCAATCAACGTCACTGACCCATGATTGCTGAATCAAAAATAAAATAAAAACAATGTTCTATTCGTGACAAGAAATATCAGCCTAGTCAGTATTGCCTCTGAGGTTATGGTTACATAAAACATGTAGAAAAGCTGGAATGTGCATGAGCATAACTTAAATGGAAACTTGAATATGCATATTGAATGGTTTTTACATGTTTACTGAGTCATTCAAGCAATCAGCAATCTTCATAAATTATTCCAATAACTTGATTGCAACCAAATATAATTCTGAGTAAGATTTGTTTGTCAGTATCGGCTTTGTTTTGACACTAAGAACGCTGGGGACATGGACCCCGCCACTTTTTGAAATGACCCATTTTGGCCCCCAACACTTTAAAAGCACAATTTGGTAAAAACAATGTTCTGATAAAGCTTGTTCCAAGAAATGTTAACTAATAAATGAGAACAGTTTGAGGTTCAATTTTACAATAAGAAACAGAATGTAAATGTGATGGAGGAAACAATTGTCATATGATGCATGTGGATGACATGCGGTTGGCATTGTTGTGCGTATTATGCTGAGTATTTTCATATTGAGTAAATGTTGCTTATCATACATACATTCTTCTACTTAGGTAAGATTTTGAATGCAGGACTTTTACTTGTAACAGAGTATTTTCACACTGTGGTATATATCTACTTTTTCTTAAGTAAAAGATCAGATCTTCTACCACTTTCTGAAATTAAGGACCACAAAGGTGACGGTGCCAACTCACCTCACTTATCACTTCTGAGTGGAGGTGGTTCAGGATCACTATGAGTTCTGTATAATTATAAAATCACCATAATTATTTGTGGCTGTTCTACTACTACTTACTGTGTGAGTGGAGGAATAGTCAACCTGACACACACACACACACACACACACACACACTGGAAGACATCTGTGAAAGACGTTCAACAGCACGCAGCTGCTCTGTTGATGAAGGTTCATAAGTGAGGTTAATTAAACAGCATGTCTCATCACATCCTCAGTTTTTCTTTCTGCCATCTTCCTCATCCACCTCACCTCACAGCCACAGAACTGGACAGGTTTACCTGTAGGACAAACTGAAGGACAAACCTGGTGACAGTTGGAAATCAGGAACTGAACTAAAAAAACATGACTGTACAAATATCTTTGAAGATATTTTAATCATAAATATTGGAGCAAAATTACAACTTTTTCCAATTAAATCAGAATCTCAAGAATGGCTGGCCTTCTGGAATATTGCAATTTCAATTGCATTTGCCTTTAAACCAAATTACCAAAGTTCACAGCCTGCATCACTTAAAATAATCTTACAGGAAAGGTGTGTTGTTCACATTCCATTCTTTGTCCTGGATAACTTCACATTTTATAAACCAAATCCACCCAATAATGTAAAATGCTACAGTGTGTGCTGTATGTACATAATTTACTTTATGTTTTTCAAGGTCTTGAAATACGAAATCCATGACTTATCCAGGTTTTCAGCTTATTTCAGGAAAAAGCTAAAAAGAGGGACCAGGAAACACAATATTCACCTTTACCTTAAAGTTCCAACTTTATAAACCACATTTGTATACATCAGAGAAGCGAGGAAAAGATCACCAATCATTTCCTTTTGGTCCCTTGCCTAGCAACATGTCTGTGATGACTCTGTCATCCGGGTCATGGTATCATAAGCTTCATTTTCCCATTTCTGATAGTTTGTGGTTAAAAATCAGTGTTTCATTTGAAACTGCAGAGGACAGGCAATATGGAATTAGGTTCAAAGAATGAGTTAAAAGATGATTTGTTGTTGTTGCTTACAGGACAGCAATATTTATTCAAACAGAGAAGTTAAAGTGACATATTTGTTTCATATATATAACTTACAGAATAGGGCTGGACGATATGACCAAAATATACAATGTAAATTTTACTTTATAACTATAAATAAACATATATATGTTCTTAATACACCAGTGCCTGATTTCTGATATTTGTTGAGTTTAAGTTAGTCTTTGGACCTCCAGATTGTGGGCAGATTAGCTGGCTGAACGTCCGGTTAGATGGCTGTTGTAGCTCCTCAGTTTAATTACACGACAGTCAGACCGTTTTATTTATTGAAAAATTGCTTATGAGTGAATTTAGGTCAGTACTGTAAGAGATTCATCATCAGTAATTTGATAAATGAAGTGCACTGTCCAGCCCTATTTCAGAAGTTATGGCCAAGGTCAAGGGAACGCAGGACTAAATGAAATGTGGAGAAAACAATAAATGAACCAGTCCTTGACCAGACGTTTCATCCCAAAGGGAGGACAAAGCAGTCAGGATGTGACGTAAAACCTCCTACAGGTGAATCTGCATGCAATTCTCTCAGTACACACAACAGATAGTTCAAATCTGAATGAAAGCAGCTCAAATACGCAACTGAATGCACAATCACAATCAACAAGCATTTTCTCAGCCAGAAGTCAACTGATGAAATGATCAACAAGACCCCAACGACTGATTTCCTCCCAACTGTAATCCATATAATAATGACATAGAATAAAATTAAGTGATTGTGCTTTTATAACCAAAGTAGAACAAACAATACAAAGACGAGATGTACATCACTTATAAAACATTAACACTTGTTATATAAAATTTGAATTTGAAGCACTTCTGTGGCAGTAAACAATTTCAAGAACTTACAAGATGGCTGGTGATGACTGAATAACAATTACAGTAAAAGAACAAAGACAGCCGACAAGCAAAGATCATGTGTGGGCCGCGTCAAGCAGCCCTCATGGACAATATCCGTGTAGACACTCACAACCGCCATCAAATGTGCATTCATCTCACTTTACTGAGCAACCAGTGGTCCAGGCTCCTGGAAGCCGGTCACCCAAAAAGCAAACGATAAGCAGTGCATCAAATTAATGTCCGCAGACTTAAACATGAGAGCACTCTTTCTTTTTTTTTTCCAACACCTAATAAGAAATTTGAAGTAGAAAACAATAGCATGTATTGTGCAGTATTTTTAGAGTCTTTTTCCATGTCGTAAAGGTCATAGTCCTCCGTCTGAAGCAACTGTGGGATATTCCTTTTGTGCTCGCGTTGCTTCTTAGCTTTTCAGGAACTGTGTAAAGAAAATACTGTCATTTTTCCAGCCTTGCACTTAATGCACTTCAATTGTCAGCCAACTTGTGTCGCAGATAACAAAGGACACATGTTGTATATCAGGGCCAAATACATTCACGCCAAGTAGATAACAGAGAATTATATATCTGGAGTTTTGATGCCTCATCTTGATTTACCTCTTTCACCTGTCCTGTAGGCACCACCTGTCCTCTCTGTTTGGTCCTCGAGTCTCCACATGACATGAAGCTGGATGAATTAGCATCATCAGGCTCCCGCTCGGCTTGACCTGATGGGAAAGAGGGACGACTGTACAGAAAGATGTCCCCAAATTCTGAAGGAGAGACATGAGAGAGAACATTTTAGCTGGGTAGTCCCGCACAAAAAGGGTGCAATACTATAACCCCTCCAGTACCTGAGTGCTGTCGGCTTTTGCTGCTTCCTTTTCCTCCTGGTGGAGTCTTGTGCTTGTCCTGGCTCTCTCTTTGCTCAGGTGTAGCCTCCTTGACCCTGTGAGTCCCAGTGCTGCCTCGTCGACCCCGGGCATCCGCAGAGCCCATCCGAGGCAGCGTGGCCCCCCTCACTTTGTAGTCACCGTGGGACATCTGGCTGGAGAAATTCAGAGGCATGCAGGAGTCTGGGGATAAAAAGCAGAGTGCAGACATCCGACTGTTAGCGTGATTAGGAGATAAACAGGAGAAAGTCTCTAATATCATTCTTTGTTCAGTCTTTACCATCATTGAAGACATCTTTGGGTTGGTAGCCCTGTTGACCAGACTGGTTCTGTTTATGTCTCCTGGGCCTTTTATGTGTTATTGCAGGACTCATGTTGCTGTCTGTGGACATGGGGCTGCTGGGTCGCTGGTGCCGCCGGCCTGAAATCACCACGCAGATTTTGCGCACACATTAAGGGTTATGATCACATAAAATGTTACATCTAACAGTAAACCCAAAGTTGATACGTCATAAAATATGAATGTCATCGTTTTTATGTCCGAGTCATTTTTCAAACAGATAAACAACCTAGAATATTTTTAGGATTTGATAAAGTCGTACTATATGACATGAGAAAGTGACAATTTTTAATTTAATAATGATATGATAATTTCATTGAATTAATTCATGATTTCTCGGTTAGTCAAATGTTCCCTGGGTACATTTAAAGGTCCTACATGAACACAACATTTTCTGCCAAAGTTTAAACAGTACAGACATTTCCATGCCCAGAGCCTTGGCCCTAGTGTAGCTAAGATGTTTGAACACAAAATAAAACCTTGCTTTCCCAGAAGCCTTCTCACCTGACTCCTCTGGGTATCGGCACATGCGCAGACCTACAATATCCCGCGAAGAGGCCACTGCCTGGTTGAAATCGCCGTCTGTGAAGAAGGATCCTTCCGAGGTGCTGACAACACTGGATCTGCCTGACGAGATGTTGTCCTCGGATGCTGAGCCCCAGCTGTTAACCATGGACCCTGTGACCGATCTGTCCAGATCCCCAGTGCTGGAAGCTGGGGTCTGCTCCAGCCCGTGGAGGAGCAGCTTGTGTGGAGAGGGATTGTGCAGCTGGTGTTTCTGCTTCTGCCGCTTGTGGTGTTGGCTGTAATGACTTTCAGTGAGCTCTGCGTCTGTCTCCTCCTCTGCCTCCTCCTCGTCCTCTTCCAGTCCATCAGTATCCATGCGGAGGGCTATGGAGCTGTAGGTGTGTGTTGGGGATAGAGGGCGAGGGTTGCTGGTGATGTGTTGGAGAAGTGCGTCAAAATCAAAAAATGTCATGTCACAATAAAACAAATGGTAGCGCCTGTTAAAAATGGTTGAATGCAGTGTCAGGAAGGTTTAATCTGCTTACTTGAGGTGCTCAGTTCCATCATGCAGGCCATTGCTCGGCTCTCCCTGTGGTGACATGGTAGGTGGGTGATTATAGGACACTCCTGTAGGGGATGAGGCTGCCCCTCTAGCTGGTAGAGCAGGGCAGCCTTCTATTCTCTCCTCTGGATCAAAACTGGTAAGAAAAGCACAACAGACATGAGGTAATGGCTAAAGGAATGAGGGGTGCTGGCAGACCTGACACATTAGTCATAGCCCATTAGACATCAATGCAAATCCCTCGCACCTCCATCAAAACACATATTTCCATCATAGAAAAACGTACAAAGGTGAACAATAAGCTTTCGGCACCATCTGGTTTTTATTGCTGAAAACGCTGCACATCTCCGGAAGGCATGCATGTTTCTGTTCTGTCCGTTGTACTTTTCATTAACTGATTTAAGGAGGAGCTATGCGGGTCTGGTATCGCATGTCATGCATTGACAGTGTGTCTACCTCCTTTCCGAGGGCAGGCTATACTCATCACAGTCCCAGGCATTAGCATGAGGAGGAGACGGGGCTTCTCCCCAGCTCACTGCATTATGTTTTGGCATCTTTGGGGCCCTCGTTCCCTTCTTTTGATTTTGACTCCCTGAGAAATGAAACGAAAACATGGTGAGGTAATCACAGACTTACTGGCTCACTGAAATTCAGCACTGTACAGAGTAGCTGTTGGCCTTACCTGAGGTGCTGTTGCTGCCTCTGTCTGAGCTGTGGTGTGAGCCTCCTGTGCTGTGATCCCAGGTCTGGTTGTAGGGGATAGTTTTAGGGTGGATCATTCCTTCACTTCCTTGCGGATAATCTGAAGACAAAGAAGCAAGCACACGTGAAACGTCCTTAATTGTTTTCATAAAAATGTTGTAAAGCAAATCAAATGTGACCCTACTTTACCTTTATTTAGCATGTTTTGCTCAATTATGTTGTACTGCATCTGTGCTGCCATCTCCTTTGGTATTGGAGGCGGGTTGGGGGGCTGTTTCCAGCAGGGCATGTCCAGAGGCTCTGCTATAGCACCACCGGTGGATGCTTTATTCTTAATGCTGGCCTGAATGAGCTGTGTGGTGGCGTACGGGATGGGTTCATACAAGGCTGCTGAATCTCCTCCTGGACTTGCGTAGCACAGGTTGGAGTTGGTGAAGGTTTTAATCTCATTGAGCTTGTTGGAGAGGTTCACATCGCTGTAAATGGCCGTCTCGGAACTAAGCTGTCCCCCCTGTTTGTTTTCTGGATGGTTTCCATAGTTAGCTATGCAGTCAGCTGAGGAGAAACAAAGCAGCACATGAACACAGCAAGAACACAAGTCTAAAAGCTTCAGCATAGCTTGAAATAAAATCTTATTAGACACCCAGTGTGTATGTCCGAGGCTACTATAGTACCTGAACTATGCCCTGAACTCAGTATTGCACAAACCTGGCCGGCTGTATGTTGTCATGTTACTGTCACTGGTGCCATTCCCATTATTGCAGCAGTTGATGCTACAGTCCTTGTGATTGGCACATGCATTTGGCCAGTTGTCTGGCAGCCACAGCTGGTTTAGAGGTTCACCCATACTGAGAAGGCCAGGCCTGCAACAAAGAGAACCACAGTGCTGTCAGTCAAAACCTGCTGTTCTCATATATCCCTGATGAATGAACATGGGGCTAGATTCACAGAGGCTCACTGTTTAGAGAAGAACGACACCTCCCCCTAGTGTTTCCACAATGTAAGTGCACCGTTCCTGTTAGTCTTTACATAACACAAAGGAACAAAAATATCACTCACCTGCCAGCGCTGCACACAGATTCTCCTCTTTGATATGCGACTGCAAAGAGAAACAGGAAAACATTATGCCTTGATGAGCTGTCAAAAAGGGGAAGTGCCAAAGGCAGAGAACAGCCATGAAAGGCAGACTGGTAGTCACTCACTTCGATACATGCTTCCGTCGATAGGGCCCAAAGTCTGACTCTTTGGTTTAATGTGCATAAAGACAACACAAATAACTGCCTGTGCCTTTACTGATCTCAGCATCACTTCACAACTGATGCAGAAAACAGCACTGTTTGAGACAGTTTCTCCTCCACCACCAGTCAAACATCAGCCAAATAAAAATGTACCAGTAGATTACATTCAATATTTTCCTTATTTGATCAAATGAAATTAACCTAGGGTGGAGGAAGTGGTCTTGGCACAATGCTGATGCAAAAGCCCATTGCTGCTTTATGATTAGCAAAATCCACAATTGTATTCAACAAATATATAATAACATGCTAATACTGCAACACAGGTAGGAACAGCTGCTACTTTAGTTCCTACTTTAGAGAAATAACTAACCACTTTCTGTTTTAGCTAAATCCTGTCTTCATTTCGTTTGTGTTCACTGTATTTAGTTTATTTGAGATGTTTGAAAAATCACACATGTTCTTTCAGGATTGTGAAATCTTTAAGTTGATCTCCCTTTCCATTTCTATACATAAATAACCATGAAAGACTGAATTGCACACATCAGTTCTTAACAATCCTTCAAAGAGACTGGATGCAATTTCATCTCAGAATGTCTGAACTGAATGATATATAATCACTTTTAATATCTGACTTGCCAAATACATCAGACATCACAAACATTAGCACCTCACTCATACTGCACATACCTGTGGGTGTAAAGGTGAATGATGGCACTGTTGGGACAGACAAAGACAGGGAAGTGGAGTACATTTCAGTAAACATTAATATTATTGTAGGTATGCGCTTAGTTATTCACATTACAAGGTTTTGCTGTGTCTATGCATCTATGCCTCTTCATGTGAAAAACTGATGTGTACAGTCATTTAAATAACTATATGCCATCAGCCTTACTGCTGCCTCTGCTTTTGATGTGAGTGTCCAGGTGAAGGTTAATGGGGGTGACAGGAACCCAGAGAGAGTGGGGGGGGGGGGATAACAGTGCAATTGTAGCAGACATGGTAATGGCAGGTTGACAGGCCTGTGCCTCTAAGAACTGCGCTGGTTTGAGGAAATGACACTCTGCAAATGAGCATCTAAAGGTCAGACTTTGACGGTCTGTTATAGTTGCAAATGCAAATTTGTTTCTGAAGTCTTTTGTGTCAAAGGAAGATTAGACCAGAGTATTTTTTTCACCCTTTGATGTGATCTGCTTATCGGCCTCTGAAAATATTCCTTAACATGAAGACTGCTGTCTGGTGTGGTGGCAACATTTCATGGCTTGATCCCTTCCACAGTCATAACGACCTTTTAAATGTAATCACAAAAGTAACACGATCACCTGTTCTGGGACATGCACTTGGCCCATATGGTTAAACATGCATACATCCATCTAAACTATACACGCAACAGAGAAACACGCACCCTTGCGAATGCCAGTGTACGTGCTGCTGAGGCCACTTCTCTTCTTGCGGTGACGGTAGAGCCACACGCTGAAAATCATGAGGACCAACCAGCAGGTGGCACCAATGCCAGCAATAAATGCCGGCTGCCTCACCACATCTGAGATCTGAGAGAAAGTGCCTCTTTCCTCACTGATATCCATCATCTGGCCTGCAGAGTCTAAGCAGTGAAAGAAGGGGGAGAGATCACATTATGCAGTTATGTGTGCATGAAAACAACAGCAATGATGTGCAGAAAGCACCAGGAAGCAAAGATAGAACTATTTGAAGCTAAGTAACATTAGGGTAAGCACAGTATGGTGCTTTATTTATTTTTCTGTGAACACCATAGTGAAAAGGTGGCTAAGAAACATTCTAAAAGTTTTCACTTTGATATAGTGTCATTTCTTTTAGGCCTAGTTTTGTGACACCTCACTAAACGGACACTGCCTGTCTGGGAGGGCTTCTCACCTAATTGAAAGAAAGTGACATCACTCTTGACCCCAGGTCCGGCACCGTTGCTAGCCGCAACCTCTACACTGTAGCGAATTCCTGGTGCCAGATTGGGGATGAGCACGGAGAAGGTGGAGCCGTCGACCGACTGGTTTACATGATACCGACTCTCATTACCGAGGCACCAGATCTGTCAAGAGAACGTGAAGATGAGATGAGATGACAGTAATTGCCTGAGGGACACATCCCACAACACAAGAGGCGTCGCCGGCCTCAGAAAGATTCCATTTACATTTTAACTGGGATGCACATGATTCAGAGTACAGGAGCCTTCTTTTCTTACCTTGTACTCCTGAATGACTCCAGCCTCCTCCCATTCTGGAGGCGGTTTCCAAGCAACGAGGATGGCAGTCCCATTGGCATCACTCTTAGTCACTGTAACGCCCTGGGGTGCTCTGCTAGGGGCTAAGACAACCATACAGTTAGCCACGGACAAAAAAACATCTATCTCATCTGACGCTCTATGTATCCCAGGTATGGTCTGCATGTCTAACAGCTTTGCAGACAAAAAGAGTAATAAAACCTGGCTTTTGTATCACCATGCAAATATACAATAATTGTAAGAAATTATAGAGTTGCACCAATGCCTCACAGCTATTTATAGATACATTTAAAAGTGTAGGATAAAAGTTCTCAGGCAGTCACCTTCTTCCAAAGTCCTGACCACCTTCACTTCACTGTCGGCTCCCTGGAACTCATCAAAGAATGGGCGCACTTTGAACTCATAGATGGATCCTCTCCTCAGCTGACCGATCACCACTGCATCCTCCCGTGGGGCATGTACATCCAGGACACTCCACTGGCCCTCTGGCTGGCCGTGCTCAGCGGACGCCCTGTAAAGCACCTTGTAACCCTGGATGTATGGGGACTGCTGCTCGACCTAGTGGAGACGCAGGGGTGGGTTGGAATCAAAGAGATGTGTAGCTTTTGCTGCTGTAACGCAAATGGAGTCTGATGTCTGCATGTGAGTTACATATACATCATATACACATACATCTTTGAGGTTAGAGCCTCATCTTGTGTGAGAATGAAGGACCGGTTAAAACTGAGTTAATTTCCTTTGCCTTTAGGGTAATGCCGATTAACATTTCCTCATATCTGTGAGTTCTCACTGTAAACCACAATGTGAGATCATTAATAGTTTCCCCTCAGCATGCTTCTGGTTAAAATCAAGCCAGGAGAGGACTAAGCACTTTCCATTTAAACCACGCAATTATGACAATTTGTATGCGTTTGGACCAGAGCACAGTGTATCACACCAAAGACAGATTCACTTCACTGTGCAGTTGATTTATTCTCTGCTTAAACACTTCACTCTCACACGAGGCAGTTTGAGCCTCCTGACCTATTTAGAAAGTGTATTTGCTCATTCATCCCTAGGAGCTCACCTCTCCATGTTGCTTGGGAGAATATGGGAAAACATCAGAGGTCAAAAATCTGCTCCTTAAATATTCTCTGATAAAAACTGATGTTTTTGTTTTCTTATTCATAACCCCCCTATATCATTAATACATGTACTGAATGTGTTTACTTTTACTGGTCAAACTGCGCATTTGGCCTTTTCCCATATTTACCCAAACTCTGTCACAGAGCACATGTAGCAAAAACATGTTTGTACAAGACAGACATCGTGGTCCCCTTACCGTCCACTGCACCCTGACAGCAGACGAGGAAAGGACGGCTGGTGTGTGAAGGTGGATAACCACGTCTCCCAACTCCCTCTGGATGTGTCGGTGATCCACTCCCTGCATGGTGGAAGTGCTGTCTGCTGGTACACAAGGAAGAACGGTAGTAAAATAGCAACAATGATGCATTCATTTGAACTGAAATAACCATGCAAATTATATTTGTTGAATAACAAGTTAAGCTTAAAAAAAGAAAAGGAATGAAAAGCCCACACTGACCCTGTGTTCTGACGGAGTCAGAGATTGGACTGGGGTCACTGAGGCCATAAGCATTCACCGCTCTGACCATAAAGAGGTAGACAGTTGCAGGCTTCAGGCTTCTCAGGACAAAGGTCTGTGTCTTTATATGCTCAGCGAGGGTCACCCATCTGCTGCCTAACGTGTAACTGCAGGGAGAGGTGAAGAAATGACAACACGTGAATACAGTGGAATTTCCATCAAGCTTGATTCATGCACGTGATTCAAGCACGCTATATACTGTATGTCTAACCTGAATGCCTCGATTATGTAAGATGTGGGTGTCGCACCAGCATTGGGGTTGGATTTCCAGGACAGAGTGACAAAGGTACGGCCGATGTCAGACAACTCAGGTTTAGATGGAGCACTGGGAATCAGGTTTGGGTCTATAGGATGACTGGACTGAACAACAACTCCAAACTCTGTCACAGAGATACCAACAAATTAATTAAAGCACCCTACATGTGACTCTTCAGCATGTATTAACAACTTTTATGACTACGTCTTAATTCCATGTAACCTACCCTCCACCTGTAAGTATGCTGTCCAGGAAGCCTCTCCGTTGGGGCTAGAAGCTCCACAGGTGTAGAAGCCTGTATCTCCCAGCTGAGGGGAAGTACAGTGGGCAGATATCGGTGGGTTGTCGTGGCTCAGTGCAATCGCTGTAACTGCTAACTGCTGTATTATTTCGTCCCCTACCTTAGTGTAGCGAATCTCCAGTGATCCTGTGTCTGATATGGACATGCGGGAGTCCACCGGAGACACCACCGCACCATCCTTCTTCCAGTGGATTGTAGGAGGCGGAGAGCCAGTCGTTTGGCAACCCAGGATCACAGTGCTGTCCACGGGCACGGTTTGATTGAGTGGACCCTGCCGAATCACAGGAGGAGGGTGGTCTGGCCCAGCTAATAAAAGAAAAATAGACATAGTAGAGATGTGAAAGGCTAATAATGTTAGCACTTGCCTGTTGGCCTTATTGTATACTATATAGTATACATACTTAAAACACATGTGTAGACTATTGAGTGTTTTGAGCCAGATTATGTAGTGCGTTCACACAGGAAACATTACAAAATGAATATAATGAAAAATGTGGTAAAGCTATTTGTGAAGTAAAACTTTCATTGGCAAACCTGCATCGCAGCAGCAAAACATGCTTTTCGCAGAAACTCCAGACCTGTATTTTTTTGATTTATGAGACGACAAGCATTGTTCACTGCAAACAAAAAATTCTCATATTGAACACAGGTTTTCTTTTGTAAACATAGTTTTGCCTACAAAAGGCGTTCCGGTTTAAACATGTTAAAGGTTTTGTGGTGATGTTTAGGGATCTAAAAGCATCTGTACAGTGTGGAATTGTTGGGTCTGTACATATAGAGTTGGCTTGGATTTGCTCTATATTAACAAGTGCTATGAGATAACTCTGTTATGATATAGTGCTATATAAATAAAATTGAATTGAATTGAAATGAGGCATCACAAGAATTTTAGATTATTGCTGCAAAACATGGGCCATAATTGTTAATACTAGTAAAACAATAAGTTATCTTGGTCATGGAAAAACTAAGCTAATTCCAGAATTTAATTTTGGTTTATGACTGAGCATTTAATTCAATTTCAATTCAGTTTTATTTCTATAGCTCTATATCATAACAGAGTTATCTCATAGCACTTGTTAATATAGAGCAAGTCCAAGCCAACTCTATATGTACAGACCCAACAATTCCACCAGGAGCAGCACTAGGAGACAGTGGCAAGGAAACACTGCCTTTAAC
>JAVQJF010087496.1:0-37181 GCA_036023855.1 Gadopsis marmoratus
ATGTGTTGTATAGTGTGTATGTGTGTGTCTCTGTACATGCATGTGCATATTATTTGACCATACAAGCTCATGAAGAAAAGGTGTGTACGCGTGTCTCATTTTGACTTTGTGTGCACGTGTACGTGAGTATGTGTACATGTATGTAAGTCAGTGGACTCAAGTATTGCAGTAAATATGAAACTCTGAAACCACATTAAATCCAGATTCAAAGCTGGCAACCCCCCTGTGGGCTAGATCATTATCATCATAATGTGTGCATGTGTGTGTGCGTGTGTGTGTGTGTGTGTGTGTGTGTGTGTGTGTGTGTGTCTTACATCATGAGGTGGAGAGAGACACAGAGAGGTGGATGAAGAAAGGAGTATAGACAATATGATAGTGATGTAAATGGCACAGAGGGGGAAAGAAAGAAAGAAAGAAAGAAAAAGGAGGGAGAGGAGAAATCCACAGTACAATACAGTGTCAACTACTGCCAGACACTATGAAGACAGCAACAATTTCCCAACATTAAAAAGTATTACTGGAGCACCAACTCTCTGAAATGTGTTACAATCTGCCTCACAAAGCTACATGTCTTGCAACAGTTCCTCTGTAATGCTCTACATGTATGTATTTGTTACATGAACATGGAACATGTTTATACAGAGGAGGCCCCCTCAAAGACTTCAGACAATAAAGTTGACAGGGCACTCATCTTTGTTCTTTTCTAGGTCAAAGCTCAAAGATCTGATCTGAGGTCAAGGATCCTGTAAGAGATACTATATACTGTATAGACCTTTATTATTATGATAACACTGCATCTAATTATGCAGATTTAATCTCATTAATATTCATGAGCCACACCGCCGCCAGGGAGGAGCTCGCAACAGACCCAACAATGAGCCGGCAAAATTAGAGTAAACTGAATCTATGAATAAAAATCGGAGGCCACAGAGGATTATTTACACCTGTCTGTCTGCTCACTGTTCCTACTGTACAATGAAGGTACGTGACCCACTATTAAAAAAGAACAAAATAGATGAGTGTTACATTTCTGTTGCTCTCTCTGCATATTTTGTGTCTTTTAGTTTTCATTCAATGGAGTTTAGAAATGGATATAAGTCAGACTGAGGGAAATCATTTTATCCTGTTATCTGTCTTTTTTCTCCACGTGAATTTGATTGAATCAAACATTTTTAATCTTAATATTTGTGCTCATTAAGGTCTTCATACATTTAATGGCACTGTGTTTTGCAGTTTTACCGGGGCTTGACAGGCGTTATAGAAGAAGTAATGAATTACATCTGTGGAAGTCAATCCACAGAGGATCATTTAATATTGTCTGCCTGCTCAGAATCTGCTGTATACTGAACGTGCATTAACCTCTAATTAAAACTGAAACAAATAAAAAGACAATTTTGAGAGAAACCCTAAAGGAGACAATCACTCAATTTAAAATTGTCCTCGAGACTTTCGCTTTAAATAAATAAGAATTTCAATGAATTTGATGGATTAAATAATCCTTCAAATTCAGGAATGTCTGAAAAGAAAGACACAAGAAAGTGTCACTTTCTTTTATCTCTCAGCATCCACTCAGTGTTTGCAAAACTCTACAGGCAGGAGATTTGGTGATGTAAGTCCCAATAATGATTATGCAATAATTATTCAAGTTAAATAACTCACAAAACCAAAATAGTAGAATATGATACACAAATGCACAGCGAAAGTAAGATAAATACATTTTAATGTGTAGATAATAGCTCATATAAAATGGAACAAGTCAAAGTTATAATAAATGATGGTGAAAAACATTATTATATTCAAGAGATCACTGATGAACTGAATCTGTCAATATCTCAGTCTCAACAAAAATCACTGTTTTTCATTGTCTTCTGCACATAAATACATCTGTAAGATAAAGGTAGAAGCCTCCATTGGAAAAACGACGATGAAGATTTAATATGACACTTTCTGTCCGTGTGCCGTGCCTGAGATACAGTAAAGATACATCAAAACGGAGTGACGATTGGGTGGGCCATCACGGTGCATTTAGATAGAGGAACAGAATTAGGCTGACGTGAATCCATGAATAAATATCTGAGTCTTTAGAGGATCATTAACACCTGTCTGCCCGCTCGCAACGACTACTGTATGCTAATGTTTTGTGCATTTATGACCTGCTGGTAGCTTTTAAATGCAGAAAAATGAAACTGTGTTGTGAAGATGCACAGACGGGATCAAAAGTCTGAAGAATATTTCCAGTCCCATTCAGCCATAGCATGATGGCCAAAAATTACAATCACATTAAACATTAATAAAGTGAATCTATGAATAAATATATCTGCCTCTGTGGAGAATAATGCTGGTGACGGTCCTGTGTATCCACATAGTTTGTCTTCTCATTTTGGAAGAAACGAAACACTAGACCGGTGCCGATTCACTAAGATGTTGTTATTTGGGGAATATCGTGCAACCTCTACTTGCACACACACCGCCTGTGTAGAACACAGGGTCAGTTAGATAAGAGACGACAAGATTAAACTTTCATCATCTCCATGGAGAAACTGGGACATTTGCAGCACCAAAACTGAGCACATTTTTTCCTGATGAATATAAAACACAAATATATATCTCAGGGACATATTCAAAACGGGAGATGTGTTGATGAAATGTGAATCAAAACTGAATTAACGATGCAGCAAACAAACAACATGTGTCAGATTATAATCATTCTTCCGGGAGCCATAATCGTGAGGTATGGGTGTGAGAGTCAAATAGGTGGTTTTCCCCAACTCCCAGCCTGATCGTTAGTTGTAAATGTACGGTAATGAATAACATATAACATTCTCAGATGAGCCAAACCAAACATCAAAACTGTTTCACAGAGGAGTTTAGGCATATTCTTCGCACGCTGTCCACGTCGCGCATTGTTAAAAGACACCATGGCGTTCTCATTTGATTATTTCCTAGGTTTTACAGGACGTGTAAATCCTGAATCAGGGTCTCGATGTTTTGGCAGCTTTGGCAGGCCTAACACTCAGAGACAGAAAGTAGTCTGAACTATTCCAGGGATGGGAAGCTATCAAGTTTTCAGCTCTGTGTACATGTGCGTGTGCATGTGTGCTTGTTTGTTCTAATGAGCATCTGTCAGTGCAGACCTGATAACCATGGTAACACCCGGGGTGATTTGCTGCCCATGTTCACAGGAGCTCTGAGGCTCCACAGCGAGGTCAACATCTGGGCTAAAAGAGCAACTGTCACACCCTGCAACACTTCTATCAAATGAAATGTTGTAACACTGGTAGGCACTGCTGTGTGAGTGTTTTAAGTTAGTTAGCTTTAACTGTGGCTACCAGAAATTGTTTTTGAGATTTTGGGACAACTCAAGCCAAGTCAAGTATGTCATATGTCTTCATAGGCAAATTGCAAAGTCTTTTGTGTCTCTGAATTCTGACCATTAAAATGGCTGCCAAGACATGGAGACAGCTAGCGTCCCATGTCCACGAAAAGCTATAATCCAAGTATCTTTCATTGTGATTTCAATTATTTTGGTGTCTTCAGGTTTGGTTGTCTCGGTCTGTATTGAGTGTGGAGATGTATCAGAATTCCTTTGAGCTCTATTTACAGTCGCAAATCGTAGGTTGTCAAAGTATCATTTGCTTTACTATGACAACCAGCAACCTTGAGCTGTTGTCACCAGCGGCGGCATCATTGCACGTGGAACAGGATTTTTGATATGGCGATATGATATAAAAACAATATAAAGATTTTGTGTGGTGAAACTTTGGGAACCACTGAGACCGGGCCTATTGATATATTGTAACATTCAAAATGTGTGCTCATACAAAGCCTGCCTGTCTGTTTTAACTTGGTTTATGTTATTGCTGTCTCTGAACCTGACCTTAAGCCCAGTCTTTAGGAAGTACTGTCCAGATCTTAAGTCTCAGGTGTTGAAAATGATATACAATATACTTCTTAAATGACAAACAGTTTGTACAGAACTAAGACTATAATTTGCCAAATATGTATCATTATGTTACAACTGTTCCACATTTCAGTCATACAGCAAATGGCAGAAAAGTCTGCAGATGCTTGGACCTGATAGATGATCATGTCATGCAGTGAGTGATCACTGCTCAACAGTAAATATTGTTGATCTGTTTTCTCTGCAGATATGTCTGGTTACACATTTGTGTTGCACAATGTGTGTGTGTGTGTGTGTAGATAATGTAAAATCTGTGTGAGTGTGTGGATTTGCCAGTGGAAGGTTGTTGCCTGTATTTGGACACCTGTGTGACCAGCACCAGCCCCTGCCCCTAGAGATGGAATGCTATATGTTACTTGGTGTGTGTGTGTGTGTGTGTGTATGTGTGTGTGTGTGTGTGTGTGTGTGTGTGTGTGTGTGCATGTGTGTGTGTGTGTGTGTGTGTGTGATGGGGGTAGGATATTGTGCATTGGTTTTGTTTGTGTTCATGTCTGTAAATGTGGTAGTTTGTGTTTCTGTTGGTCCATTAAAGTGAACAACACAGGATGTATGTCAGTTTGAAACACTGAAACACAAAGGTGTGTGTGTGTGTGTGTGTGTGTGTGTGTGTGTGTGTGTGTGCGTGTGTGTGTGTGTGTGTGGTGCACAGAGGCGTGACTGAGCCAGAGGCAAAGGAAGGTCACCTCACGTGCACGGCTCAGTGGAACAGCGCCTGGCGACTGTGCACGAGAAGCCAAGCACCAGCAGTCTCCCAAGGACAACAAAGTGCTTATCCAGGAGGAAAAAAGAAAGAAGAAGGCTGTAGAGCTCTCTGATCACACACACACACACACACACACACACGCACACACACACCTCAGTATAGGCTCAAATGCATGGACATAAACAGAAAAACAAACCTCCTTGTTCAAATGTCTTTCTCTTTGTCTTATAATCTGATTCCGTCTCTACCACTCACACATTTACAGTAATGTATCTGTCCTCATCTCACTATTTAGACAGGTAATCTATCTATGCTGTGTGTCCCTGCTGCAATGTCAACAACACAAATACTTTGTACATTTTATACAAATGATTTTGATGGAGGTTCATTACAAACTATTAGAGGAATCTGTTGCATAGGCCTTTTTCACAGAGGACATGTTGACATGTCACAGTAGGAAGAGTGCAGGTGAAAATTATAACATTAACGATGGCTGGGTTCCATTTAGCTGCCTGTGTGTCAGCGTCGTGGTGTTGTTCATGCTGCCTCACTGTCACGGCTTACTGGGACAGAATATAACGGAGCCGTTGTTAATGTTATTAGTAACACCGGCGCTTCTCCTACTATAAGGCTGCCAGTTCTTTGCATTCAACGTTTACCTTTGTTAAATTCTCCACTTCAACTCTTTCCTTCTTTTAATTGACTTTTGTATTTTGTTGTAACATTTTCACCCGCTAATCTCTAACCTACGCACAGACACACACCTACCTGTACATCTCCACAAATCAATGAAAAAAAAGTCAGTTATCCAAACAGACATGGGGTATCCTAGTGGTCTAATCTAATGACTAAGACATGACAAGCATAAAACTTGCTTCCTGTTTGTATCTCAAATGGCAACTGTTAAAATATAATACATAAAATACATAACTAATCCCCCCCCCCCACCCCCAATAAAAACCGCAATTAAATTAAAAGTAACTAACCAAATAATAAAAAAAAAAAAAGACATGTAGTTCACAGTCACTATTTTTTGTTAAGGAACTGAATGTGCTTAAGGTTTGAAGGCACGGTTTGATGTCCTGACGCAAGTTTGGATTTCAGAAAAACTGAGATCATGGGTCCAAGTGGCCTCTAACGCTCCCCCACACACTTAACAACGTCGCCAATATTTGTTTTTTGTTTCCCTAAAACTCCTGAATGAGCCATAAAATCAGCCTACAAAATATTTGTTATTTAAACTTTCTGCAGGTTGCGACACCCTGAAACTCTATATATAACTTTGTTCACAACTGGTTACACTAGGCAGAAGTTCCAGCCCATCCTTACAGTAAATGAGGAAGATCTCCACAATTTCTCACAATAATTCTACATCTTGTTAGTGTTGCCACCTGACATTGCAGGTTCATTAAAACTATGCATCGGTAAATTCTCAGTCATAATGCCCATCATTCATAGGGCCAGGCTTTTAGTGAGGGATGCATTAAACATCTCAGGCTCTGTACTTTTCTCTCAGTAAGTACAGGTGTCATATAACAACTTTCTATTTCCGTGCAGAACCTTGTTTTGTACAGTAAGTGGAGCTGTCCATTGCCTGCAAGCCTCTTCACTCTTCTCTCCGCCATCGGTGGTTCAGCTGTTGTTTCTCATTATAAAAACCACCTTATTGTGTTTCTTATTATCCCAAGCTGCTCCAAGCAACCAGTACACTCTGTGAATCAGTGTGTGTGTGTGTGTGTGTGTGTGTGTGTGTGTGTGTGTGTGTCTGTACAGTAGCTGCCAAATAGAGTCTTTATTTGCCTGCAACCTCCTCTCTCTGTCTTTCTCTCTCTACTCAGGTGTTGTTCTGTTCTGTCCCCTCATTATAAAAACACGTTACCCCCCTTCTCCTTCCCATCGCTTTCTTTCTCTCCCCCCTTCCTCTCGTTCCCCTTTACTCTCAAACTCCTTTTCCTCACTACGCCTCCCTCCCACTTTTTTCTTTACCTTTCTCTCTCTCATTATCCAACAGCTTGAAGCAACCAGTCAGCCATATGTGAGCGAAAACTGCCACCTCACACTGTTAGCTTGTATTATATCGAGTCTGCTCTTTGCCTTAAACTGTGCCCTAAACCTTTGGCTATTTCTGTTCTTTTTAACAGTAAAACTAATTAACCGAGCAGCTCACAGCCAGCATTCAGCCATATGTGAATCTATCTCATAATTCGAGCTGGTTTTGAACTCTTGTTTGCCTTGAAATTATTTTTATTGTGGGCTTTTTTTTTTTCTCAGTATAACTAATTAGTGAAGGAGCTCACCGTCAGCCACGTGTGAAGCTTGTTTGGTAGCCTTGTTTGTACTGAAGCTGTAAGCTATCTTTCTCCTGTCCGGCATTAGGGGATACCATTCTGAATTGTGCATTTTAGCTTTTAGTCATTTTTTATTTTTACTTCACTTAAAGCTGCTCATCAATATTTATATATTAACGCTGGATGTCATGTTAAAGGGGCACACAGAGAATAATCACTAGATTCTGCAGTTCCCCTCAGCTCTATGGCGTGATTGAGTGCAGTTCTTTGTTTTGGCTTTACAGCCCACAGCTTTTGGTTCATTGTGACAGCTGATCTCAGCGAAAAAAAGCTCTGATAAACCCATTGTATACTACCAAGTTAGCAACAAGTTAGTGAACACAGTGGAGTTAGAGATTAACTTGGCCAATATTTCCATCAGGACTCAGTGGGAAGCAAAACAGAGCTAAACGGAGAGTGAATATTTGCAAATGTCCTTGACATTCTCTGACATATCACATCACAGTTTGTTGTGCTGCCCTCAAGTGGCCAAAAAATTTATCAATGCAAATTTAACAATACATTTCTGATATTAATAAATATATCAAATATTGCACTATTTTGTCATTACATAGCATGGGGTGGTAATGTAAGCAGATAAAGTAATTTCTTCTTTTTCGCTTTTAGTATTACCTTTTCTATATTTCTATTTGAAGTTAAAATTCGAAAAAAAGATTATATGCTATGTTATCAAAATAATTCTAGCTGATGCTAAGCTAAATTGACTAGTGTGATTTTATGTACTGCAAAACACCTTTGTGACAGCTCTCAACCAGTTATTTAGGAGGTGTAGAAGAAAACAGGCTTAAATCTATCTATTTTGATTGTTATTGAAATCAGATTTGACCATTTGTCCTCTGACTCTGTCATTCAGTTCACTACTTGGTTAACAAGATGATTCTGTTTCTTAAACAAGCAAGTCAGCAGTCTTTGTAAAAGTCCTCTTCACTACGATGACAACGCTGTAATTCACTTCCTGTGTCCCAGAGGGTCGAGCGTGACTCGATCCAATCAGAAACCATGCCAATTAGACGCATCAACTGGCACTTAATTACCACTCTAAAGAGGCTGATGGGCCATTAATTAGCAGGACATTAACGGGACTGATTGTTCATTAACAGCAGAGCATATTAGAGGAGATAAGACCAGATTGTAATGGACTCTGGTGGAGGAGAGAAAGGCTGAAGCTGTCTCCAATAGAATTAGATGACCTGCTACGGCAGTCATGTCTGGGATAATAATGGTAACAATGGCCATTAAAGGGGAATACCACTTCCTTTTAATGTTGGAGTATGTCACTGAGGTCTGTATTAGTGCATGTTACTCCCTCATAGATAGGAGAGGAACATCATCGCAACAAGCACTTGAAGGTAACTGATTACCTTAGCCTAGCAAAGTGGTATTGTAACTAGATTATACTATGCATTGTTAGTATACTGGGGTTGGGAGAAGGTCATCTGCTTACTGATAAAATAAGGACTCAAGATTTTTAATGTGAGACACCCATTGCAAAAAAAAAAGTAATTTCTGGCCAAAACCCAAAACAAACTAAACAATCTGCCAAAGCAACAAGAATATTTCATCCTGTTTCTTCTTGAAAAACACTTGTCCCAATAATTTTGTAAAGATTCGTGTCTTGTCACTGCACTAGAATAAAGAAAAACTTAATTTTTAGAAAACACAAGATTGAAATATTGTCACCACACTGGCAGTTTGTCTAACTTGTTTAAGAAAATAAGACTTTAAGCACTCAATTATGAAAAGAAATGAGCCGATAAGACATAGGTTTTCTTTTACAGTTCCTGAATAAGCCATAGCAAATTGTTTCAGGTTTCAGGTTTGCACTCTATATGGGTGGATGAATTCAATCGAGGTGGTTGCTAACATACAGGCAACCGTGACCTTTCCTCTGTTTCAGAGTTCCACCTAGCAGCACCAACAGTTGTGCAGAGATAAGCGCTCTGACATCCTGTTGGTCAACATAATGAAACACGTCATGCAATTTGCCATACTAGCGAGAAAACATAAAACAATTCTGACATGCTTGTCTTTTTGTTCCGACGTTGTGAGGCATCCCAGATGTGGCATCGGTTGTCGTCCACTATGATACACTACACGGGATAAAACGATCAATTGTCGTGCCATGTCGTTCCCGACGCCCTACATCTGTCAGGTCAGCTTTCAGGCTGATATCATGTCGTCTGAGCCCGGCGTAGCATGAGCATAATGTCAGACTGAATAATGAAATGAAAAAGTAATGGCAATTCAGTCTAATTATCAGGCTTAATTCTTTGTGGATTCTTATGTTACCATTGAAAAAACATAGATACTATAAATTAAATAAATAAGGAGTCATCTATAAAGTTCTAGACTTCAAGTTGTGCTCATCCACATAGTATAAAGCAAAAAAGGTTTAGGGTTGAGAAACATCATGCTCTACCCACCAGGGTCGATGCAGATTGAAGGTTTGGTTTTGGCCGTCCTGATCTATCTTGGCCGCCTGTCAGTCCGCTATAGAGGTTCCCTGGGGAAGGAATGTTCTCTGACTCTTCATTTCATGCTTCATTTACCATCACACTCTCCCAAAACACTAACTGTGCATCTGAGTGTGTGTGTGTGTGCGTGTGCGCATGTGTGTGTGTGCGCGTGTGTGTGTGTGTGTGCGTGTGTGTGTGTGTGTGTGTGTGTGTGTGTGTGTGTAGGTGTGTGTGTGTGTGTGTGTGTGCTCGGGGTCATTCTTTCTCTCCATATACCTACTCTTCATCTTGCTCTTTCTCTTACCCAGGTAAATACATACACAAACACAAAGTATGCACACAGACACACACATGCTTAAAAGGTAAATGATAGTGAACGGGAGACCAGCTTGTGTCTGCTGGAGTCAATAGGCACTGTATTGTTCTCCAAGGGCAAGCAGAGCATACGGCAGAATAGACCAGAGCTCTCATGCACAGTGATATGGATGGATGAAGGGTTTTAACACACACACATACACACTAAGCCTGTAACTGTTGTTTGACTTCTAAAGTCAATGCAATTACCTCTTTCCTCTCACTGCGGTGTATCCAGTGTATGAATATGGCTGGGAGACATGCAGTAAATGTGCGAGTGTGTGTGTGTGTCTGTGTCAGAAGGGGGAGTAGTTATTGGAGACACTAGCTCATAAAGCCCCTCAGTATCTGTATAAATGTTCTCTACAGCTACAGGGTAGAAGATATCACAGCAAGGCAGTGCTTTGTATTGCCATTTTGCAAAAATGCTTTTACTTTTGTAATATAGGAACCAAAAAAAAAGTGAGTAAAATATGTAAAACATAGTGGCCTTAGAATCAGTATTGCACACTCTCAGGGGAAACAGAACATTTACAAGTTCATTCAAAGTCATCCAAGATAATTTTTCCGGTCGGCAGTTGAAATTCACACAACAGCCATCAGACAGTAAATTGGCTTTTGGAGCTGAGCTGGTGATAAACTATCAGGTCTGAGACACAGGTTCAAAAATACACACTTGCACACACACACGCACGTACCCTTAAGCACGGTGGGGCATTGAGTTGCATCACCGGCAGCAGTGTGAATGGATGGGCGCTATCATTACACACACACAAACACACAGGTAAGCATGAATAGATGGTCTGTCTCGGATTGGTGAGATTGGATCCATCTGTCGTGGAGAGGGTTGCAGGGTCACATCCCTCCTATTACCTCTCTCTCTCTGTCCAATGACACTTCATTCACCTGAATGTAGGCCTGGCGGTGTGCAATGGATGGAGCTAATCTGAGCAACAGAGAGAGATGGGAAGGACCGTGGAAGCAGATAATGCACTTTATCACACCTTATGTCCTCTCTTGTGATACACCTGGGGAAAGAATCTTTTTTGCATGTCTGATTCATCCCTGGCAATCTTCTGCAGATATGTTCAGACATCCAGAATTTATTGCATCCAAGAGGGACATCTGATCATGTGGCTGGTGGTCAAAACTTTCCACCTCCATGAGGAAAAGACTTCCTCTATGCAGTTGAGGAGCAAAACGTTCTGCATTCTGTCCCACTTGTCCCCTCTCCTCACCTGGCACAGGTCTTTCATAATCATCACGTCATCAAGGGATGAAAATAGATGCCGCAGTATGTCATAATTTGGAAGTTATGCATTTTTATAAATTTTTTTACTTCTTTTTAGATGTAGATATAACAGAATGTAGCAAACTGAAGACTAATTTACTATACTATATACTAATTTACTAATCTATATACATTGAATTGAATTTACTTTGTGTTATGTTAGGTTTTGAATGTAAATTTAACAGTTTTTACATGAAGTAGTATGTAAACAAAATGGCCTGTAGATAGTGTTTACTGAGTTTAGCTGGTGGTTGAGTTTGAGTGAGAAAACAGTTCATGCATTTTGAAGAATTTGTGTTAATGCAATGGAAGTCCACATTGACATCTGTTGTGCTGACTGTGTGTAGAGTTTTGAAAAAGTTCACACAAGTATTGAGAAATGAGGGTTAATTGTTTTTTTTTAAATGTAGTTGCTGAACATATCTAAAGTCATTGTAATCTTCTGTTTCTAGACATGAGGGTATTCGTCCCAGGCCACATGTGGTTTTAGAGATACAGTATGAATGTGCCAGGAACCCCACTTCCTAGACCTCAAACAGGCTTAGCTGGAAGTCAACAGATAATGTAATAGCCATTGTCTGTTATTCTCTGCAAGCAACTGTCACAGCATGTGACTTTTACACATAGAAACAGGCCTGGACCAGCACCTCCACTTCTGCTCTCTACACAAACCGAGCATGCACAGTATGTGAGTGCTGGGCAAAAGGAGAAAGTGGGGGATGGCGCTAACATACAAGAAGAGAGACAGATAGACAGATGGACTGACAGAAGCCTTATCAATCAAAGACCAAAGCACGGTGCTAATCCTCCAGCCAACAGAGCTGGAAGAAGAGCCAGGCAAGGAGAGAAAAGAGGTGAGGAGGGGCGATAGGAGCGGAGAGGACAGGGAGAAGGACGGAGAGGAGACGGTGAACGTGGCCCATTGAAGGACAATCATTGTCTATCAACATGAAGAATTACCTTTCTCTCTGTCCCTTATGTCTACATGTGAGCACACACACACACACACACACACACACACACAGAGAGGAACAAGCTGACCTGTGAGGGAACAATGATGGAATCTTCAGTGGGATTAACAGGGATTTAGCCCAGTGTAATGATATCTGAATGAGTTGATTAGCTATCTGATGACACTTTTCTCTTTGACCTCTACAGCCCAATAACAACTGGTAACTCATCACATTCACTCAGGCTGCATTCAGACAAGGACAGAGAAAAACTAATATGGACCTCCTTGAGGCAGCGATCTATGTTTTTTTTGGGGGGGGGGGTTCAGCTAAATGAACGATGAAACCATGTCACTGTGTGGGCAGTCATAGCATGATCAGTTATGGTTAAACATTAGATTTCATGGGGATTTGTCTGGTTAAGACGGGGACAAATCACACAAGCAGTGACAAAGTACAACCATAAAGGTGGTGAAGGGCAAAGGCTTCCCAAGAAGGCAAAAGTACCAGAACAAATATAACTGCAAGCAGCGATTAAAGACGGCCACATACACAAAGACATTGTGATGATGTTGAAGGAAAAAGGGGCAGGAGAGGAGTTTCGGTGGAAATAGCTGCCCAAGCTGCCATAATACAGTATGAGGAGAAAAAACCTTTAAAGAAATAGTTTGACATTTTGGGACATACACTTATTTACCTTCTTGCTGAGAGTTAGATCAGATGATGATACCGCTTTCTTATCTGTATGGTAAATATGAAGGTAGAGTCAGCAGCTGGTCAGCTTAGCTTAGCATAAAAACTAAACTCACCACAGAAAATATAAAAAAATAGCAGCATATTTTAAAACCTGGAGTACACCATCCGACCCAATCGTCAGAGGTTAAAACACAATCGCCGTTATCACCCACCAGACTCACTATCAACTGGTACATCAGTGTTTAACAGTTTGATGGCATGAGATATTAAGAATTTGTTAGCCTTTAGACCTCTAAATCTCAATATAATGATAATGTAGATATAGTCTGAACAAGCTCAAACTAAACTAATTACGGAGTTCCATAAACAGACTACAGAAATTAAAATATTATATTTACAGATGTAGTCTACTGGTAGCCACATTGGTGTGCCACCAGCTGTATCACTGTGGTTCAAAAACATGGAGTGGCGGTGTGGGGAAGAGTCCTTCTGTTGTCTCTAGGCAGATCTGTTGTTCAGAACTTGATTTAGATTTCAGCTGCACTCCTCCCATCTCTAACACAGAGGTTATGTGAGGACTGTGGAGACTGGAGTTTGAGAGCACTTGGAGCACTGCCCTTTTTTCACATCTACCTGCACATTGCCATTCGCTGCAAAAAGTGAATGTGACAGCTGGTTTCAGGAAGTTACAAAGACGTTGTGAGGAGCTTTTGTTTCACTTTTTAACTGTCCAAAGAGCATTTCAGTGGAGCTATTCGGCTTTATTTCTCCTCAGTGTATTTTCCATGAGATCACCTTCTGTGAGCTTGGTCCTTGTTTGTATGCAACCAGGGGTACGATCAAATTGTATAAAATTGCCAAATAAAATAAAAAATGTGATCGTGTGTCTAAAGCTGATCACTGTCTTGGCTTGTTGATGCTACTGCAGAGCTGAAGTCCACCATAAACATTGTGCCTCAGCCACTGTAGCATAATCATTTTTATGGTGAAGTAGCAACATTCAGACTGTTATGTCTCTGTTAACAGGGAGTAAAGAAGTTCACTGCTACTTCTGTTGTTCCAATAGGTCAAGAACATAAATATGAAAGTTCCCCTGCTGGCTCAGCAGGCACTGGAGTTGGTCTATCGATCAGCTTACCAGAGCTGGTGGTGCAGTCCATTTCTCTGACTTGACATTTGAGGATGGTTCTCATGAATTTGTCTCATACATTTTAAGAAATCCTAATGCAATATGTCTTCGATCAACGGCTTTTCCCCAATTTGTTGTGAAAGACGTGTCCTTGTGTTCATACAGTCGTGACAGCTTCTCCCCGGATGTGATGGCACACTGAGCCATGTTGGACAATGAAGTCATGGATCTGGACCGGTCACACAGCAGTAACTTCAGCAAAATCAAATGTGCTTATTTGTCCACCAAATACCTCTGCAGAAGTGAAATATTTCAAATGATTATGCTTTTGTTGCTGCATGAATATAGTCAATAGGTGCAATGACACAGATGAAAAGCAGTCCTGGAAAATATACATGTCCTGGGAAGTGAAAGAAACTATATAATTACTGTATGTAGTCATTATACAGCACAGATGCCATCACCATCATCACCAAAATGTGACAGTGACAAAAACCCAAGGGCAGACAGGATCTAAATGAGCACCAAGATTACATTAGTTCACAGAGTGCATCTCCCCAGTGTCAGAGAAACTTGCCTGCAGAAGTTCAGCAAAGTATATATTGGAAAACAAAACAGACAGAGCAGTGACTTGTTGATTCCAGCTAATTTGGTGTGTGCGTTCTCTGAAAACACACATGCACACCACTATCAATATATATATACGTATATATATATATATATATATATAGTACATGTATATGTCACTTTTTTGAAAATGTGCTTGTCAGCTAAACTATAACATTATTTATAGTCAGTATTTATAATATTTATGATGTCAAATATATTCATCATGTTATTATTATTTTGCTTGTTCCCTTGGTTTGTGGAGGCCATTCAGAACAGTGATTGAATTTAGTCGGTACAAGTGGATCAATCCCAGAGTTTGCTCAGAAATGGACACACTGATGCGACCCGACACCAAACACACTCAGGTTGGATGGCAGAATGAGCAGAGCTCTGGCACACCCAGGTGGTGACAAAGTGTGACTCCAAACAAACAGGTGTACCTGCAGGATCTGTTGGCTGTATAATGAGTGAAAAACGGCTCACACACTGCATGTTACTCTTCATTTCCATTTACTTTGGAGTAGGTAGACTCAGTTAAGCAGACATGTGTGCAAGAAACGTTCATTCCTTATGTCCTAACCCTAACCTGATCCTGACTGACAATCTGATACACCCACTGTTTACTTTCTTGGGCCGGACACACAGCAAATATGCCCCAAAATGTAAAAGCGCAGACACATACAGACATACTCTAGTGGGTTGTGTGCTTGGGTAGCAGAAAGCCCTGGCACTGTTCATTAATCACTATGTTGAGGTTTTGATGCCACAGCAGGAATGGAAATGCTGGTCTGACTCGCATAGATATACTATACTGCCTTCATCAGCTTTACCAAAGCCCAAAGCCGGGAGAAATTACACTGAGGCATGAGCAAGACGGGTCATTTGCAGAAATACTAACATGTTTATATTTCTGGAACATGTCAGCCAGTGCAACAGTCTAACTCATTTATGTGTTTTAATAGCTTTTGGGCAAGAAGGCTTTGGCTGTTCAATTCTGCGGGACCAATTCATTGTTGGTTTCAGTGTAAGTCTTCATGAGATTTGTTGCTAATAAGACAAATATAGAATTTCACCAGCCTTATCCTTTCTATCCTATCTTACTAATCTTTGTTGGTAAAACATAGCTGACCATCTGATTGCAAACAAAAACTACTGTCCAATGTGTATTCACAGGGCCTGTGTAAACAAAGCATCAAGAAAAAACTGCAGTAGCTGAAAGATTATTATTTAGATTGGCAAGTGTATCTCCCCATCTCTACAGGTAAGGAGTCAAAGCTCAGTGGTCCGAGCGGTGGACTTTTGGAGGTTGCAGGTTTCATTTTACACAGGATTTAACTAGTAGTAATTTTCACAAGCTCCTGTCCTCAACGACTGTGCTGGTGCCTTTATTCTATGGTTTTGCATAATAGGGATCATTAACATGATTAACATTCATCAAGTTTGTGAAAAATGGCATAAAATACACCGTGGAAACGATCCTGGATGCCTGCCATGTGTGATTAATGAGACATCCTCACTCTACCAATCAGAGAGCAAATCATACATCGACTGCAGCTGTGGAATTGGAACCATGTGGAACCAATTCTACATTTACATGAAACATGTGAAATTAGTCCCGCTTGGTGATCAGCTAGATTTGCATAGCTTACATACATGCAAGCTACTGCGTACAACAGAAAATAGAGATCCAACTAACAGCCAAGCACAGAAGCGAGGAGTGTTTTATATCAAAGTCCAACAAGTGTGATTAAAGGTTGTCATATAAGGAACATTAAGATTGAAACTAATTCCAGGCAGCAATTTTGTCTCCATTTTCCACTAAGAAAATGTATGTTTATACAAAGAAGCTTAGAAGAAATTACAGATGAAAAAGAACTTGACATGACTCAGTTTACACCACTGCACAGATGTTCTACCACACCATACAGCAACCTAGCCGGTAACTGTCCCTCATGGATTTAGCAGGAGCAAATCCATGCCAACCTCCCAGACTCGCCACATGGTTTATAGGAACACTTAATGGCAGAATGTCATCAAGGATGCTGGGAAATGTATTTTAACAAATATGCAAAATAATCTTATTGTTGACTTTTGAATTAACGTATAAACACTTTCTGATAATTTGTCCATTTTTTCTAAATGGAAAAACCACAGAACTTTCACATTTGTTGCATTTATTTTGTCACACAGTAACAATTATGCCTCAGATTCCTTTCTTAAAGACAGCAGTGCAAATATTCAGCAGTAGTCAGCCTGTGAGCTCCAGGTGTCTTCCTGTTCAGTGGTGCTCACAACTTGTTGCCTCTCTGTTAGCAGCCAGTGTTCTTAGAGTCTCCTCACTGGCCCAAAAGATTCCTACCCAGACATGAGTTCAGTTCTGGTTTGAACTTGTTTCAGGTTTCAAGCCTTGGTCAGTGTCAGGGTACGATGCAAGTTGCCTTTCGAAGGGCGAGGTAGCCAGTAACAACATCAGTGGGGAGGAGGCGGATGTAGGAAAACTCCTCAGAGGATGTGAAGCGTAGCTTCGTCTGAGGGTCTGTGTAGTTTGCCTGAGTAAAGACAAGAGAGAAAATTCATTGTGTGCTTTATACATGACTTAAAATTAATTTTCTATATTTTATGAGGATTTTAGCAAAGTGATAACTCACAGGGAGACCAGAAATGTCAGAGTATTTCTTGGTTGGCTTCAATGAGGGAGGGGCATCAATGTTGTAGTCTGTGAACACAGAAAGGTTGTAAATTGAACTGATTAAAACTGTAACATGAAGGGCATTTCTTGTAAAAGTGACATTGACACTGCAGTCTTATATTTATTTACACTCTACTTAGCATCACTGCTAAGTGAAAGACACGAAACACCCGATGACCTCAGGAAACATCACTGATGATGTGTCCCAAGCGCATCTTAAAACCATTCAAACTGGCTTAGCCGGCGACACACAGGAATAGGCTCGACGACAACCAAGAACAGATTGGTGACAATGGGAAAGACTGCTGACAGCTCTGAAAGATGGGACCTGGGGCAGGAAGAAGGAGCAGCTCAACATGCATCTCCTGCGAGGGAAAACCAAAAACAAGTTACAGAGAGACCCACAGACAAATACCCACAATGTTGGCAAACTAACTATCAACGACTACATCAGAAAGATGCATTTGCGGCAAGGTCTGCAAGAACGAGCGTGGCCTCAAAATCCATCAGGCCCAAATTAAATGCTTGGTGCAGGAGAGAGTAGCACAGCACACAGGATTCCTTCCTGGTGAGACACGGGAGGAGCCCGGCCCGGAGACACCCCACAGAGCCCAGGACCTCGAAGTGAAGATTCTGCAAGTTATTTCCCAGAGGAGATCTGGTAGTGCTTTGGCTCGACCTCCAATGCATGTGGCTCATTAGCCCATAAGCTGGTTGAGACCACTCTTGACCAATATTATGTACCCAGTAAGATCAAGGGCCACATCCTGAGCTACTACAGGTACTTCAGACTCAGAGGCACTTCCAGGAACAAAAAATCAGACTGGCATCAGCTAGAAAAGGGGATTCTAACTGGGTGCACCATCTCAGTTATTCACTTCGCCCTTGCCATGAATGTGTTGGTCAAGGCAGCTGAAATAGAGTGTAGAAGCCCCACGTCTAATTCTGGTACTCAGCCGCCCCCCATTAGAGTCTTTGTGGGCGACTTTACTGTAACCACAATATTGGTGCCTGGTGGGAGATGGATCCTCCAGGTCCTGGAAAAGGTCATCACTTGGGAAAGGATGAGCTTCAAACCAGCTAAATCCAGGGCCTTGATGTTGACGAGGGGAAGAGTGATGGTGAAGTGAAGTTTTGCTTCTTTTTGGATGACATTGCAATTAAATATATCACTGAGAAACCAGTCAGGAGCCTGGAAAAAGTCTCCAACATTTACCAGGTAAAAATAAGATTCAAAAACTCACAGTTGGGATCATTGAGCTTCCAGGGTAATGTCCGCTCCAAAACCAGAATCTGTTTGAGATTCTTCCAGGTCCTGTTCTTTTTACCTGCTGCTGCGCCACCAATCCCAGAGTGCTACCAGGATTAAGCGAGGAGAAAAGGGGTCATAAATTGAGGGAAAAGCAACAGAAGGAGATAAACTTAAACCCAGATGGACGCAGGCACTGACCATAAATGCGAGGTCTTTGAATGGTGGAGGCTTTGCTGTGGACTCTGTGGTGACAGCCGGACCGCTGTCAACTGCTCCCGCTGCCTTCACCTCAGCCACCGACTCCACTGCTGTTATCTGATGAAACGCAAAAGACAACACCTCTTCAAACAAACCGTAATCCCATTTGATGATTTAAAAGCTACTTGTTTTACATGTCTATATAGCTGTTATGACATACATGACACTTTATTATGTAGATGTTACACTGGGCTTCATGTGGACTCAATCTGTGAATAGAATACAAATGAAGAACAATGACACGTCAGTGGGGCTCTTGAGAAACGCATACTTGTACTACACAGCACATTTGTACATACTGCAGTTTTGAACACTGCGTCTGTGATGATGACAGTGACAAGGATTCTCTGCTTCCACCTTCTCATATGTCAGGATTTGCTGCTTTTCTTTGTCAAATACGATCGTATACACTGAATGTCTTTAAACACGTCATTTGAGGATTCCACCTTGGGCTCTGGGAAATTAAACTGGGCTCCTCTCCCCACGTGTTAATATTTTCGATGAATCAAAACAATTATCGTGTCAGATTGTTCAATAATGGACATAATATCTGCGACCCTATCTTTCTTCACTGCTTTGCATA
The DNA here is from genome assembly GCA_036023855.1 of Gadopsis marmoratus. Classification (NCBI taxonomy): domain Eukaryota; kingdom Metazoa; phylum Chordata; class Actinopteri; order Centrarchiformes; family Percichthyidae; genus Gadopsis; species Gadopsis marmoratus. Next base: position 19,280 of record JAVQJF010087496.1, read on the forward strand.
TTTCTTGCATCCCCTTGACCTTTTCTAGTGCAACTGAACAAACGCAAACCCTTGCGCCAACAACGTTATTCGGATAAACTGAGTACCTGCGTCTGTGGTGTTGGCGCCACTGTCAGCTGTCCCTTCTTCTTCTTGCTGCTGGTGCTGCCGGTGACCTGCGGAGCGGCACAAACCGCCGGACTAACGCTACCGGGACGTTTCTTCCCCCGCAGAGCGGCAGCGCTGGCGGCTGCCGGCTGGGCCCGGGTGGTTACGGGGATCTGAGATGCCATTTGTGGCGAGCAAAGTGGGTGTAATGTACGACGTCAACGCTGCTTTCGCGCTCGATACTTAGCATTACCCGTCGCTAGCATCCGGGACGTAAACAGCGCTTCACCCGGATGTGGAATCGTTTTACTTCCGGTGACATGATGTATGAAATTAAAAAAGCGTTCAAAAATATTTATTCATTGTGAGAATATATCACGTTAATTTAAAACGTGCACCAACAAATATACACAAATGCATTTTAATGTATGCAGTTAGACGTGAATGCAGTAAGAGAAAAAAGATGTGGCGTTCAGATAGTGCATTTGTCTCATATTATGAGGCCATAAATATTCTGAGAATATAATACAAATAAGAAAAAATGAGATCAAAAAGATATCATACCGTGACCGTAAAAAACAAAAGAAATACGGCGATATACATTTTAGGTCATATCACCCACCCCTACCCTGAATATGGTCTTGTGTATGTTGTCTGTTATTAGCTCAGAATGTCCCTTAAGTACAGTAACCCAGTTAAATATAGCCTTATAGTAACTTTCCACTGTGTATGACCAAACAATAACCAAAATAATTAAAAATAAAATCACATCCAAAAATACTATTTTCAAAAATACTATACTGTTTTTGGATTGGATTTGAGGGAATTCATGGCCATGAGTGGATTTCATTGTCGTTTGTATTATATAATATTTAGTTACATACACTAGACAAAAATATTAGTAATACCTTCCTCGCACTCTGAATATATATTTCCAGAAACTAGGATTCATCATGTTGAATATAAATATTAAATACAACAGAATACAGACGTATTGTTGCTCTGTTGAATCCAATTTAGCCAGGTTTATTGCACTGGGCTATTATGTTGGTCCGAAAATTTGAAAAAATGAACGGGAAAGTAAAATCAAGTAGAGCAGAAAAATGACAAGTAGAAAATGTGAAACAGCACATTTAGTGTTACTAAACTAATACTGGCGTGGTATTACAGTAAAGTGTAGGCTCAGCAGCCGACGCTTGTTAGTGGAGTGCTGCTGCCACCATGTGTTTAATGGGAGGTTCTGCACTCAGAAAACTGGCAGTAATCCATGCAAACAGACTCTACTCATAGAAACTGAACATAATGGATGAACACTGGCTGTACCTTTTTAGCTCACCAATAGACCCAATTGAAACAGCTGGATAAAGGTTCATAGTGTACTAGTGATTGCATTTTTCTTTGCAGCCTTTTATTGATCTCCTATCTAACTTATCATCTTAAAGAAATAAAAGAAGAGACGATTCTCTCCTACACTCTCTTTTTTAAACTTCTTCTTCTATGCTTTTTCTGCTTTTTTTGTTGATTGATTTTGATCCTAAATATATAGCAAAACATAGCAATTACAAGCCATATCTGCATCTGTGGCCTTTTTGGATTGATATTTTTGCAGGTGAAGACCCATATAAACAGGCTGAAGTTATGGCCCTCTGTCGTACTGACCTACAAGGGCTTCCACCCAGCTTCACTCGTGCTTTGAGCTTTATACATATTCCAAGATACAGCAATATTTCCTATTATCACAATATCACAATAAAAATAAAACTCTTGCTCCATGCAGAGACGCATAATCTGGACTATATTTTCCTTGTTGTGACAGTAGAAAAATAATATAAAAACAAAAAAGTTGCAAGCAGCACACCTAAATCAAATGTACATGTATAATATCGACCTGTCTAATTTGGTATGAGTATACTGATACTCATCTTTGACAAATGATCAGTGCTCCTGACAAATGATCAGTGTTCCTGACAGTATGCACAAACTATTCACTCACTAATGTAAGTAATTGACACACCTGTTCAGTTGGCATGCTTTGTGGCTCAGGAGCAGGTCACTTGTTGTGAATAATAAGTGTACTCTCCATTCAGAGTACAATGAAAAAGACCAATGTTTTACAATCCTTTATCCTAAGATTATACGTCCTGTGCTGCTACACTACAAACTGTATACTAAAAAGCCGACTACAGGCAGTGCATTTAGATTAGATAAATGTATATAGAATTAATGTGACTTATGTTGATGTAATTTATGCATGTGACCAATTGTCATGAAACAGTGTGTCCCAACCTTTTTGGCTGAAAGCCCTAAAATAAGAAAGTATCTGCTTGTTACAGGTTCAATGTGTACATGAGTTGTGAGCAGTTTTAACCAAAGACTAATTTTCTCCTCTTAACTTCTCAGATTGTTTCATCTGAATCTGAAAGTGTTAGAGGCATGAAGAGGTAAAACTGTCCAGTATTTTAAAAAAAAGCATAGATTGGAAAAATGTCAGAAATTAAAAAGGAATCTAAAATTGAGTTTGTTCTTTTTCTTCTTCCCTGTACCATTAATCATTTTGTGACCCCTCACATTCATCTTGCAACACCTTGCTGGAGTCCCAACCCCTAGGTTGGGAAGTGTTGCAGTAGAACACTATCTTAGCCTATATGTAAGAATGGTCAAATACTTATGAACATCCTATTTGAATAAATCTTTAACAGCATCCAAATACACTTCCTTTGACCTGACCTGCCAAAGTGAAGAAGTGAGAAAAACCTTCCCTCCATACCTGTCAGCATAACTCAACAGGCTGAGGTGGCCTCTGGCAATCTGCTGGTTGATTAGAGCAGGATGCCATGCCTTGGGAGGTACACGGTTATTCTCTTGTCGTTCCGTCACAGTGTTTCGCACAAACGCCTTCGAGGGGAAAGTGCCTACAGCATATCCATCAGTCTGCACTGGACCACCAGGGAAGGACCTGTCAGCATGCAGACATCTCCACACAACAAAGATCTACTGCATCCAAATTCAACACAGTGCCCTGTGAGCTGCTGCGGACATCTTGATCAACTGAGCGATGCTGTAGTACTGTATATGTGTGGGTTTTGAGACACACACAGAGAAGCCTTAGTGCTACTTTGCTGTCCTTGTCCAGCCCTTACAGAGACTAGAGGACCACACTCGCAGGGGAAATGCTGATTCATCTTTCTTTCCAAATGTCTCATTCATTTTTCAGCGCTGGCACACGGCTGCTGCCAGCCAAATGAATAAAGTATATCTAGAGACTCTGCTCAAGCTCAATTGCAAACAGATATGAATGTTTTATGGGTGAAGTTAAACTATGAGCTGTAACTGTGGGGCATTGGACCCACACAGCCCTTTCCTTATAAATACATACTATATCAGGCAGACAGCAGGCTGGAGCAGCATGCTGGAACCAGTGGCATCAAGATTTTGCACCAGCTGTAGTCATACTTACAGTCTAAACACACCTGGGTGCCACACAGAGCTCTTCTGCCAAACAAGGGAAGCTGTTTAGTGTTACTGAAACTGTCCTAAGCCATAGAAAAAGCTGTGAAGTTGATTTTCAAGTTGACACGCACACACACACATGCTGCAAGGAATGTAATTTTAAAGCAGATTTTGTAAGCGTTGGTGGGGTTTTCTGCTCTGGGTGCAAGCCAAATATGTAAGCCAAAGCCTGAAGCACAGCTTATTGATCTGTGTCAGCAGGCCATTGACTGGTGCTGGATATGTGTCTGTGTTTGTAATGGGGATGAATAGCTCTCACGTGTGTGTGTGCATGCACACGTGTGTTTACACAGATCCTACACGAGAAAAAGTGCTTTCAAATTTTCAGCTTTACTGTCGCACATTATGTATTTAAGGAGTCAGCTGAAAGTCATTTGCAATATTTAAAGCATATGCAAACTGTATATTTCAACAAAAATCATTATCAGTAGAAATATATCTGAGCAAGCCTGGTTTTGTGCAGTTTAGTCTTACAGAATTAAACACATTTGTATGTCTCTGATTATGGGGTGTTATGTGCCTTGCTCAAGGGTGTGTGAGTGGCACTTTGGCCAGGAGGACAGGGCCTTTTGTGCTACCTGGTCTGTGTTTAAAAGTGGAACTTTTCAACCCCAAGCCAGCTTCTTTAACCTATACCCTATGCTGTACAAAAGATGTGGACAATATTTATGTCTAAAGAATAACCGGAGTCAATTTTCTTTATCAAATTAGAGCCTTCGTAGCTTTAAAGTGGATTTGGTGCATCGCAAAAGCAGCTGACAGTAGGTTTTCTCTTCCAACTGTAAGATTATAATTATAGACAACGAAAAAGCCCCACGGTTGCGAGAACCTTTTGCAGATGCATAATGACTAATACAAGACGGCAAGCTTGTCAGGGGAGAATGCAAATAGGCTGTCTGTATCACATATTTAATCATTCACTGTGCTGAATCTGTCTTCCTGAATACATTCTCCATGACCTGACCTAGAAGTACAGCTGTATTGTGATTTGCATCTCATCAAGTCCGGATAGAGTGTTTTCTGTCTGTGCAGGTAGAGCGTTGAGTCATAAAAAGGAGACACAGCTCCTCACTGACTTTGATTATGTGCAGCAGGAGTTTTGCAGTGATGCAGACACAAACCAATTTGCATGTGTAACTCTGAAGAAGTGGACCGACACCATATCTTGCGCATCACATATCGGCCACCTTGAACCTTTCGCAGAATTACACCCCGGGAATGTATTTCCAATCATAAACAGAGTTTACCATCCATGTAAATGAGCGGTCAGTAAAATAGTATCAACTGAAGGAACCAGCCTCACTGAGTCAGGCGGCTAGCTCTGCCTGGCACTGGCAACGATCTGAGCACTCCCCCAAGTGCCTCTCTTATTCTGGTAATAAATTGTGAAGGAAAAAAGGCTATGTCTGCAGTCAAGACGTTTAAATACTCCCCTGATGGAACAGGTAATAGTGAGCCATACTGCTGACAACTTATTTATAGCTTCTTGTATCCCATTTGCCATAAACAGACCTCTGCTTCCTTGTGGTGGAAAAGAGGGGCCATTTTTTTGCCCACTCTCTTTCCTCTACTTTTCCAGTCCAATTTTTATCCTCAATATATAGCAATATATGGCAAGCCCTTAGCTGCATCTGACGGCTTATTGGATTGATGGTATGTTTGCAAGTAGTGGCCCATAAAAACACCTGTTGCTTCCCACCAGCTTCAGCAGTGCTTTGTGGTTTACGTGTACATATTCCAACACAGAGGTGGGGTATATTTCATAGAAATTGGAACCAAAAACATAAAGAGGAACATGTACGCAACGCCCTGTTTGAAGTTTTTTCTGTCAGTGTTGAAGTTTCCCCAATTAATTCAGATTTAGAACTTCCCTGCACCAGACTGTGTCATCCAATGACCTGATAAGACTTTTAAAACTTTTAACACATACAGGAGAACATTGAGGTGCATGTATTGCACACAATTTGGTGTGCTACCACTTGATAAAGGCTACAACCGATAAAACACATCATCATGTTCATTTTATGTTTACCAGGTTAAATTAGGAAAAGTCATTAAATTTGAACCAAAACATTTATTTAGAGCCATTAAACACTGAATGGGTTCACATTGACCCCAAGAATAATAGGAGGGTTAAGTTGAGTTTACTCTTAAACAAAGCTCAGGCAACATCTTTCAATGAACCAACCAACGCATACATTAATAGATAGGATATGTTGTTAAATCTAAATGTGTCTAGTCAATATCACTGGCAAAGACTAAGATGCACGTCGCTGGACAGAACAGCGTTTGGATGCAGTGGCAACATTTTTGCACTATGAATAAGAGGATGGGATCAGCTTTAGTATTTCTTCCGGGTTAAGGCAGCGAAGGGAGGGATGAGCAATGATGCTGCCTGTGATCGCTCCGCACATCAGCAGCCAGGCTCCTCTCTCTCTCTCTCTCTCTCTCTCTCTCTCTCTCAGTCAGACAGACAGACAGACCCAGACCAGGCAGCGGCAGCGTCCGCCTGCAGAGAGCCACCACGCCGCACAGCGCTACCGCCGAGCCGCCGGAGCCGCAGTCTAATTCACGGTCGTTTCGAATTGACACTGGACGCTTCTCTTGCAGCCGCGTTGGAAGAACCTCATCCCGGGCTTACGTCTTTTTTTTAAGGTAGCTGGTTTGTCTCGACGACACAGAGAGGACCACACTCCCCCCCCCCCCCCCCCACTCCCCCTCATCGTTAGCTCGCTAAGCTAGCTAGCCCGCTAACTTAGCTGTGATACTTTATCGGCGTCCGTTGTCCGCCTCGCAGCGAGCCTGCGGTCTGTTGCGCCACGGCGGCGGATTGAGGTGCCCAGTCACTATAGGTAAGCGAACCATTTTCGCGAGAAACACTGTTATAATGTTATTTTTGCCCCCCCCCCCCCCACTGTCAGCCGCTGTTTCTGAGCAGCGAGCCACTAACGTTATCTGGCAGCGGCAGGAGGCGCTGAGGCAGCCGGGCGGCTTCTTGTTGACAGAAGCAGCGGCGATGTGATGCGACTCGCCGTTAAACACACAACTGTTGTTTCCCGCTTTGTAAGCCGGAAAATGACAACCAACCTGGCACGTACCAGTTGAAAGAATGCCACGTTTTAGTCGATAATAATGGTGCCTATAAATACTCTAGGTTTTTTTGGACAGCGCTCACTCTTCACTCTGCCTGGTTAACGTTATCTCACACTTGCCGCATTTGACTGCAGCGAGTTTTCCATTCAAATGATTGCTGAGACAGTTATCAGATCGCCGGCCTGAACCGACGCACACGAAGCGGTTAAGAAAGCAGTCCGTGTTTAAAGTTTGAGCACAATGGTTACGGCACTGATTTGTATGTGGACCCCTTCTGGTTGGATGTTTCCTCAATTTGTCTCTGAGCTTCAGTGTTGCATCACAACGTGGTGAAGATGAGCTGTATGTCCGGAATTTAACCCCTATCTGGTGCTTGCTGTGTCTCCTGTGTCCTGATAGAGGACTGCAGGTGATGCATATAGGAGGGGGAAAAACGTAGTGGCCATATTTAACCTCTTTTCCATCCTTGATGGGCTGCAGATTTTGAGGGCTCTCCCCCTCTGCTGAACAGACTTTAATTACATTTCATGTAATGCAATCACTGAGACCTTTTTTATAAGGTTTGGTTGAAGCTTGTGTGTGTGTAAGAGACTAGAATATGCTGTGTCGCTGGAGGGAAGCTGCTGTTCCTTGGTGCAACCTGTAGCGTTGGTCCCATGGTGCCTGAGCATGAGCGGACAGCTGACCTATAATAAAAGAAGCCCTGGCTTGTCAATATCATAAAATATAGTTGTTGTTGTGGCCTTGAAATGTATACCGTACATGTGACTTTCAAGTTCTCCGCATGTGAGTTTTTCTTGTTGTATGTGTCTTGAGTTCAGGACCATGCCTCAGAGCTGCATATCTGATCTCAGCCCTGTGTTAAAGCATGACTGTCCAGCATTGAAAGGAAATGAATCACGTTCCTCATTTCAAGGCCGTGGAGGCTGCATGATGCGTTTCCTGCCCTGTGTGTGTTGACTGTGTTCAGGCTTCGGCAGATGTGCCTGTTTTTGTGTGTGTGTGTGTCCTACTGCTCCCATATTTCTGAGGGCTCATTTGAGATTTTTACATACTGGGAACATTTTGGCTGCGCTTTGGGACATGGATTTGGTTAGAGGCGAGAATTTGGATTACAATAAAATTAGGTTCTGCATCTAAGAAGTAAATGACAGGGCCTACAACATATTTAAAAACTAAATGTGTGTGTAGTGTAGGTACGTCACTGTGGTTTTAGCTCATATATATATATATATATAGAGAGAGTATGTGTACATACTAGGCTGTGTGTGGTTCTCTGTAGTAGTAATACAGGTGGTAATAATCATGATAATAGCGTGCTTTGGAATGAAATTTGTTTAATCTTTACAAAACTACCAATTAAAAAGCATATTGAGCACAAATGCAACAAAGGTGTTTAACCTATTTCAAGGTTTCAAGGTTTTTTATTGTCATATGCAAACATTTACAAAGGCAAAAGTATGCAATGAAATTCTTGTGTCTCTTCGACACCTAACGCTTCTGTGATTTAATCATGGTTAAGAAATGAGTATAATTTAGTTTTTTCCTTGTTTTTGCTGCTCGGTGAGTGAAAGATGTAACGGTGACAATCTCCGATGTCTACTGTGTTTTGGTATTTTTTGAGTGTATGTGTTTGTCATAGAGTGGCTGTGGTGCATTTATTGCTCTGAGCTGGCCTGGAACAATAGCTCTATTCTGACCCATGTCTCCGGAGGGAGGCAGCAGCATTCGGCGTTCCTGGCACTCTGTGTGCCAGCAAGGCTCGGTTTGGGATTGGGTTTCCACAGCCACCTGGAGCTCAGAGCACAGGAATGCCATTGTTCCTCCTTCCAGACTATGGCCGGATCAGACACACATGCATACACACACATGCACATAAACAGACACATGCATGATGTGTAGACACACTTGGTGCAGAGTATGCAAGAGGAGCTCATACCAGCCTGCCTCTCCCCGCAAAACTTAGGTCACCCTGCTTTGGTACAATGTCATTGCTTTCATAAATAGACTGTGAAACAGTATGACTCTGCCTGCACAGACACTGAGACCTGACATTAGCAGCAAAGCAATATGCCTGTCTGTTAGTATTTTGTTTTAGCTGTAAAGCACAGTAAATATCTGAGTAGAACCTATTGTGGTTCCACTCTTTGCTCTGTTAACTCGGCTGATAATCTACAACCTGCTCAAAATTTAAGACAGACATGTGAATTGAATGAGAAGTGATTAAAAATACACCCAGTGCTGAAACAACTTCTCAATTAATCAAATAATTGATTGACCAAGAATTCATCAACAGCAAAGTTGAGAGGCAGTTAATTGTTTAGTCGTTTATCGAAAAAGAATGGTAAACTTCAGCCTTTCATCACTTTGGGCTCAGAAATTATATTGAGCAACTGTCATTTTCTAAATCAAACAATTAATCAACTAAGCGAAAAAGTAGATTAATTGATCATGAAAATAATAGTTACTTGCACACCAAAATGCAACCAAAATTGAAAAACTGACCTTGAAGTTCAATTTTGAATTCATTAATATATGGATACATAATGTCATGGAGAGACTAGCGCGTAGCGACACCTCATCTGTTATCTGTTCTAGCTGGCGAAATGTCAGTTTGATATCTATTATATAAAATCCTCCTCTCAAAAGACAACACTGCACAGACACCAGCGGTCGGAAACACATCTGATTACTGACTACTTTCCAGACATCTATTTCTCTAAAGTCGGTTTTGTTTGTAATAGTGTTGTCTGATCACAGAGCACATAAGACAGACATATCTCGACACTTTGCATCAACTGATTTCAGCAATGTGGCAAAAAGCAGCCTTCCTTCTCACAGATCCACCTACTTTATGTAACATAATTAAAAGTATAAGTTTTTGGAGCATTTTTTAGTCGTTTTATTAGAGAGGATATAGATGAGAGTTACAGGAAATGTGTGGAGAGATGGGGGATGACGTGGAAGAAAGGTCCCCGGTAAAACTCAAACCGGGGATGCTGTGATTGCTTTCATTCGTAGGTCCCATTTATCATTTCTTTATAGAAAAACTGAGATTGGATGTGCTACCTCTTTATCCTGCCGTTAGTATTATTAGATTGACTTTTTTACTGTGGAAGCCTAGAGTGTAGTGTAGAACGTACAGAAACTCACAGTGCATGTTGATAGCTAGTTTAGCTAGATCAGATAACAGGGACTTTATTGGTTGATCTCCAGACAAAATGAGAGAAACCGAAAACGGAGAGGGATGAGAGGGAAAGAGAGAGATAGCCATCAGCAGCATTTAGTGGTTGTTTTTTTTTCCCTCAGTCCTCGAGGGTTTGCAGGCAGGCAATTTCAGTTGTGTGTGTGTGTGTGCATGTGTGTGTGTGTCCTCTGGCTTTCCGGCGGGTCACAGTAGGGATAGAGTTGCATAGAAGTGGGTCAGCCAGTGCCACCAGGGAGCCTTGCCAGCTCCCTGCTCCCTCTCAGGCTGGAACCAACTAAAGGCCAACACAAACACATAAACCATAGTTGTGTGCATGTGTGTTCAGTATTTGTGCATGGATTGTTGGGGGGTGTGTCTGTTTATGCGCAGATCCAGCGTGTGACGAGTGGTTTCTGGTTTTTCATTAAGATAATATGTCCCTGCTCTGTTCACTGTACTTTTACTTCTCATAAACAGCTTTGGTGGCAAGTGACACACTGTAAAGCTTTGAAGGCAAAAAGAGCAGCAAGCTTAAGCTATGGCGCAGTATGCTTAGACTGCATATAGCAGGCCTCTACAGATGATTCAGAGCCTGTCACATTCATTGTGTCTCAGCTGGATGGGCACAGTGTTTCTGCTGGCTTAATGATAAGGAAATAGGATTTAGCCCAGTATTCAGCAGAGCTTTATTTCATCTCCTAGCTGCGGTCTCTTGTTTTCTGCATTGGTTCAAGGAATTAATGGTCTGTTTCTGTTCCCAGTTACTCTCCTATGTCCCTGTATTGTTGAATTAGATGATATCATGAGGTAATGAGTAGACTAGTAATTTTAGCACAATATGGCAGAGATCACACTTAACTTCCATCCAACACAAATAAAAGCCGCTGCTCCAAATGAAGTAATTCTCAGACTGTCGAATTGTCTTGGAGAGCACTTTTCTAACGATGAGGAGGTCTTGTGGGCATAGTCTGTACACACTTTCTGCCACCACTGGCCAGGTGTGGTTAGGTGAGAAAGTGGACGGGGTTTCAAGTGGTCAGCGACAAATACTGTGTCCTGTATTTATTTACACAGCCTCTTCCTCCACAGTGTTGAACAGAGCTACCACTCACAATAAATAGCTTTTGTGTGAGAAATCAAATCTGTGGCGCATGATTGTGGTTTGGAATACATAAATATTGTGAAGGAGCGAGCCTCAACTTGCAAGCGATCTGCATTCCAGCTACTGAATTGTCATTTAGAATAGGGTAGGAATGTTCTAACCATTTTGAATGATAAACAAACATGCAGGATCTCTTATGTAAGAGTAAAAAATTTTAAAGCAGCTATAATGAGTATTTTAAACTTAGCATTGGATCAAATGACTGGTGAAATAGATCGCTCTTAGGGATGAACACGACTCTGCAGCCCCCCTCAGCTCAACAGAGCTTTATCACTTCTTTCATTGTTTGATTTTATGGGACGTAACTGTATTTATTGCTTTACTCGTCATTCTCAAACATTCATTCATTCATTATCCATACTGCTTATTCAGAAGGGTCGGGGGGGTGTTCTGGAGCCGATCCCAGAACATTGGGCGAGAGGCGGGGGAACACCCTGGACTGGTCGCCAGTCAATCAAAGGGCAGACAAACAGACATTTAGGGGACGCACATTCACACCACATTCATACACCCTCTCAACACCCACATTCTCAAACATCTCTTAAAAAATCGAATCGACAAAACCTGCCCAGCACCAAATGACAGAAAGACAAAGTTAGTGACTAGCTAAAAGAAGTCTTATATTATAATTTTGGACTTATATTTACTGGGTGTCCAGAAATATGACTCCAAATGAACTCTAATGTTATGCTATCTGCTGGATGTGGAAATAGGAAACTGTTTGCTAACAAGTTTGATATCAATTTAAAAGGTGTTGTGAGTGTTGTGTTCACATCTTTCCTCAAGTGGCCAAAAATACTGTTACTTCAGGTTTAAGAACAAAATCCAAACTGTGATCAGCAAGGATTTGCTGATCCCAGTGGTGTAGGTCAGTGATAACTACACAATTCAAAAAGATGAGTTTTTAGGACATGAATATGCACACAAATCTGGCCTTTTGTGAGGAGAAAGACGAAGCATATTTCAATATAGGACATGCATGATGATGTTGAATCCTACTTTAATTTGTGTGTCAGTATAATATCCGATTATCTGGTCTGAAATTGTAGTTGACTGTTGTTGCTAGTGCAGTTGGCTTTTACTTAGTACTTCTCTTCATCCAGATCCTGGGCTTGGATAGTACAGAGCTTTAAGAGGCACCTGAACAGAGTGAAATAATAGGGACTGCAACAGCTCAGCCTGGTAGCATTGAGTAACCCTATACACTGTGTTCAGCTCAGCTCCAACAATTCCCTTCTTTGTGAGTGTGTGTTGTTCACGCGTCCATATGTTGCTCACAGCATCTGTTTCAGTCTGAGATATGACCCGACAGGAAAGACATAGTTTCCATGGCGACAGCCCTGCTCCTTGCCCTCCCCCCTCCCCACACCTGCCATAGGAGGAAGTGGAATATGTCCCATTTCTGCTGACTTGCAGCAAAACGGTCGTGTGACACACACACAGATGCCTCTCCCCACGCTGGTCTGGAATGATTGTTGATGTGCCTTTTTTTTAATGAGTTTGACACTGTTTGTTTGTGAGTGTATGTTGGCTTCTCCAGAATACTTGAATGTGATGAGAATTTAAATCTCAACAGAAATGTGTGCAGTAACTGTCAATTCAAGGAAGGGTATTTTGTGTATGCATGGCCTTGCTAAGTTATACTTTATTGATCTCTGTGTGGATATTTGTCCTCTCCATTTGACCCAACCTTAGTGTAGGAGCAGCAGGCATCCACAGTGCAGTGCACAGGGGATTAACTCCAGTTCTGAAGCCAGTGCCTCGGTCAAGGACGCTGGCAGGAGTACTCCCTTCTGTAAAATGTCTGTCACCACCAGTAAACCCTTGTAGCAGGGTAGTAGTAGGGTTGAAACCCAGAATCTTCTTGCTGTGAGGTGATACTGCTAAACACTGATGCACTGTGCCGTCGCATTTACAGAGCTGCTAAATCAAAAAAGCCCAGAGAGGATTTATAGAGATTTACGACTCAATTCTCACTGCTTTCATCCAAAAAAAAAAAAGTTAGTTGTCTTGCATTGCATGATGCTGATTGGTAGCCAATCATTTTCTGTAGAAATCAAGTTGACAAAGATGGATTCAATTGGCTCCCAAACATCTGCATTGGTGTAAAATGTGTAAGCAAAATGTGTAAACCAAATGGAAAAGTATGTGTCTTTAACGTTTTGCATACGAAGGGAAGAGAACTAGGGGAGGGCCCATGATGTGGCAGCTCTGTGCTATGTCTTAGTTGGGTGACAGAGTGTGCTATCTGCCCCAGGCTCACCCCGACCAAGGTAGAACTCTCCCCTTTGGGCCCACATACACACAACCATCCATCTCTGGCTCTTATCTGCTATCAGGCCGTTACTCTGAGTGTCTGTGTATTTGTGTGTCTGAGGACTCTTTGAGTGCAGTTGTTCTAGCCTGGTCACACTGATAGCCATATCAACAGTTACTCCGGGCTGATGGGCTGCAGAACAACAGGCCCATTGTTTTTCTGACTGTGTATGTGTGCGTGCATGGTAAGCCATCAGAAATTGCATTTCTATGAGCCACAAATGTCAGATGCACTGTGCTCATGTATCTTGGAAATGTGTGTGTGTTTGCGTGTGTTGTATGTGCTGCAGTGTAATCTGCCAGAGGCTGGGATGTGGGTCAGTGTGGCTGCAGCTCTGCGGGGAGAATCAGCAGCAGGATACTGCCTCTGTACTTACTGTAGGGAGACTAGCCTGAAAAATAAAATGCTTTTTTGTTTCACAAAATGCAAAGCTAAGCAGGGCCAACCTCCACTTGAGATTTGGCTTTTTTTAAACTTGTGCATTTTCATGTATGTCATTCTAGCCTTTTTTCTGTGTTGTTAGACAGATGTATTCAAAATATTCAGACATGGGCATCTAAAACTGTGTGTGAGCTGGCCATATTAGAATAGGGTCTACACAGGCATAGTGATAGAAATAGAGATGAAAGGGGTGCCCCAGTAGGTAACCTGGTAGAACCTGCAGCATTAAGGCTGCACCACAACACCACCGGTTTGTCTCTCTGTGTAGATGTCACTATACAATAAAGGCAAAATACCTGAAAAATAATCTTAATAAAAACAAAAAGAAATAGAGATGAAAATCTGTGTTTCTTCTTAATAAGGCTAAGATTGGAAAGATGATGGCCAGATTAGTCATACCTGGGGCTCATAGTGGATTTCACAATGCAGTCATTAAGACAAAGTTATTACTGAACATTTGGAACTCAAAAGCTAGGGGCTATTGATGCTAACTTTGGTAGGAAATGTGTGCGTGGTGTATATTTAGAACTTTGCCCAGTGATTGATTGTGCATTTTGCAGCAGCCAATAGGCTATTGAGAGTCAATTTTTTTTAAATGGGGCCCCATGGATCAAACCACTTGAACTGGCCTAGGATTAATGAGAACTGAGCGTGCAAACAGACAGGTAGGTTACATGATGCAGCTGCCAATTACAGCAGAGAGGACATCTGTATTTGTTGATAAGTGTCCTTTAATGGCACTGTTTGAACAGTGAGATGAAAAATGTAATTCTCTCCTGTGAAAGAACTACAGATTGCTTTTTGCTGATGACTGATGTAGATATTATACACACTTGCAGTGACTCAGCACGCTCAGCTTGCCAGGCCTATTATATGGGGTCTCCAAATGTCTGCTGCACATGTATCATGTAATTTTAACTAGGCGCCTACTCAGATTGGGTTAAATTAAAAGCACTATAATGTTATTGCAGTGTATGCAGCTAAAAACGTCTGTTATGCTGAAAATGTGTTAATTCCACACTTTGCTGCTACACCACAAGAGGAGGAGCTTGCATGCTGCATATAGAATTGCTAGGAAGTCTGTCCTGGATTGTTGCCGGGAGCATTTGAGCACACAGCTGGGGGCATGCACACACTTAAGCTGGATCCTGTTAACACGACTGCTGGCCGGAGCAGGGGCCGCAGAGAGATATGCAACCGAGAACAAATCACAAGCCTCCAGATGTCACCAACAAAGAGGTGGATGGGGAAAGTTTTGGGCTAAATCTATTGTGTAATCACTCAGAGCACAGATGGGGGGGAAGGTAGTGTGTATGAGTGTGCACGTGGGGTGTGTGTGTATTGTCGTCATTGTCATCCCTGTTTACAGTGGTCTTGCGGCCTGCTGCTGTTTTTTTTTTTTTTTTTGCTCTCTATGTAAACAGGAAGCATATCTCTCTTTCTCTCTCCTTTCACCTGTCCTTTCCTGTCAGTCCCTTGGTCCTTCTTTCATCCTGTTCCTCCTTCTGTGAGTATACGTTATATCTAGAAAGCGACAGGCCCCCAGCTCCCAGAGCACGTCCTTATTATGGAAAGCAAAGCAGGTTGTTGTGTGAGACCTTTCATCTAGGATAAATGTGTCATAGTGGTGTGTCCAGGGAGGTTGAACCAGCTGCTTCTTACCTATTTTTCCTTGCTCTATTTCTGGCATTCCTGTTTTTCCTCTCTGTGCTTCCCCTGGAAAGCTGTCAGAAATGGTGAACTACAGCTACAGTTGCCTGTGATAATGTTGTTGTCGTCTTTTGTTGCTTTTCCTCTAGTCCCTATTTAGCATGGATTTGGCTTTTGTGTGTGCATGAGGTTCCTTTCCCACACCACTGGAGACATGAGGTGTTTGACAGGGCAGGAGGTGGAGGGATGGTGCAGTTGGCGCAGGTTTGGCGCAGCATGGTTTGTTGTTGCTGAGACCAAAGATGTCATATTTGGACTCCCTCTGTGACAACATACGCTGAAGTCACATAACACATGTAGAAACCCTGCTTTGGAACCAAACACGTGCACACACACAGTTCATGCTCATTGCAAGCTATCGCAGGGTCTTTAAAGAGGCCTTTCTGCCTGTCTTACCCAGTTTCTCAGTTTCTGCTCTCTCCTCTGTGTCTTTCTCTGGCAGCCTATAGAGAGAGAGTGGAACAGTTGGTTTAATGCTTTGCCATGGCTGGTTGGTCACAGAGTGTGTTCATCCTGAGCTTGGGGAATTGAGAAGGACTGATTTGACTGTCTGTTAGTTTTAGCTCAGCCCACACTACCCTCTAAATTGTCCAGAGCAAAGGTCGTTTCAGAGCTCTTCAACCTTGTTTTGCTCCAGTCCTGCAGAGCACTCAATCTTTAGTATTCCAGCTTTAGCTTGCAAGGTGAAAGACATGCGTAAAGCACATGATGTGTGTGTCTGCCTGCTGAAAGAGAAGTTGTGCTTGCTAGCAGAGTTTTCATCATTAGTCCACCCATGAGCTCCTCACCTCTGCATTTGTTAGTCTGCCTCAGTCACTGGTCTTTTGGATTTACGACAGGAATTGCGTCGTCCCAGACTGAACGGAAAGAGGCCTGCGTGGGAGAGGAGACCGACTGTGGATTAATAACAGGGAGCGTTCTGTAGGGTGGGATAATAGGGACTCAGCCTTTTGGCTGCCATGCTGCATTCTCTGCATTGGTTCTCAGCTGGTCACAGCTGGAATGAAGAGATGTAAGGAGGTGTACAAAAGACTGCAAGAAGCACAGAATGTGATACAAGTGGTCTGGTAAAATCAATCAAAAATCAATTTAACTGCACAGAACTGTAAGTGTATCATTCTTTTTTTGTGCATGTTTTAACTATATTGTGCTAGACAGATTTTGCAACCATAATGCTTCAACATCAGTACAATTTTTACCATATCCTCCTTGCTTGAGGGCTCAATGCATCAAAATAAGATCACTGCAGCAAATGAATGGAGCAGAACAGTAAACTATATTTAATGTGGATCGCTCACGTCTGGCTGATACCCGATCCGCTTAATAAGGTCAGTACTGGCGCTGATACCAATCTGACAGTTTGCCTTGGTGCACTCCTGCAGAGAATTGGTGTTTTGGGATTGAAGAGACTATTGTTAAAGTAAGAATGGTGATCATGTCAAAAGACCTATTCTGGTGCTTTTTACAGAAGGATGAGAGTTACTGGGCCTTACAACACCACCACCAATCGTCTTAACCTGCAACAAAGTGGACACACACAGTATATTTCTGTCTCTGCTCTCTGGATGCTTGTGTCAGTGCAGTGCTGGCTTACATAATGTCATGTTCCAATGGCACAGCTCACTGTTTGGACAAGTCCATCTCTGCTCACTTGCTCTGCATTACACATCTGACTAAGTGTCCATCTGTTAGCCTAACCACTGAGGCATCACATCTAGATGTACTAGTTACTACTGTACTAGGTGCTTTTTTGTGTTGAAAGCCAGCTGATTTGTGTGCGTTTCAAATCAGGTCTGTCTTACAGCAGCAGTATCTATGTTAACTACTTTTTGAGTTTTTAAAGGACTGAGGTTAGGGTTTACATTAATAAGAGAACAATTAATACCAGGTGGAGGAAATACTTAGGGAGCTGTTGGAAAAACCTCCCAACTGTGCTGCACTGATAAAGAAGCCAGTAAAACACACATGACTTGAAGTTTTGCTCTCAAATTTTAAAATTCAAATTTGGTTTATTAGCATAACAACAGTTAGGTACAGTATTGCCAAACCATGTGGTTCAAGGTTTACTCCTTCATTCTCTGTCTGTGTTTCACTGTCTGTCTCACTTGCTCTTTGTGGTTGCTCGCTTGCTCGTTTTCCTCCTCAACATATAGCACTGATGCACTGCATGAGCAGAATGAGGAGAGGAAGAGGTTTGCACTGCAGACAGAGGCAGTGCAAACCTGCAGTGTTATGTCTGTGGTTCTTTAGGTTCATTTTGTGATCACCAGGGGAATCAAACAAGTATTTATAGAAGCTCTAGCCTGTCCTGCTTCCAATTTGCAGATGGATTACATTTCACTCAAACTCTGTGTGTGTGTGTGTGTGTGTGTGTGTGTGTGTGTGTGTGTGTGTG